>JAJTJO010000573.1:0-274300 GCA_024550625.1 Dendroctonus valens
AAAACCTTCGATTATACATCACTTTTCATCAGAAAGAAGCGAGGAATGTGACGAACTCATTGAAAAACACGCTAGAAACTTCAAATCCGAAATAATCCACATTTTTGGGTAGTTTTATGCGGTTTCGACCAACTGCGACCTTTAATCGACAACTATCTTCCTTATAACTCTCAGCACTTTATATATGCATATTACAGAGCTTCTTAGGTCGAAAACAATCCATTGAGCTCAAAAAAACTCGCATGTGAAATTTTGAATTTTGATCGAAAATTTCGTAAGGGGTAACTAAGGCAATTTTTTTTGAAAAAATATTCAAATGTCTCAAAACGCTTCGAATTATACATCATTTTCATCAGAAAGAAGCGAGGAATGTGACGAACTCATTGAAAAACACGCTAGAAACTTCAAATCCGAAATAATCCACATTTTGGGTAGTTTTATGCGGTTTTCGACCAACTGCGACCTTTAATCGACAATATCTTCCTTATAACTCTCAGCACTTTATATATGCATATTACAGAGCTTCTTAGGTCGAAAACAATCCATTGAGTTCAAAAAACTCGCATGTGAAATTTTGAATTTTGACCGAAAATTTCGTAAGGGGTAACTAAGGCAATTTTTTTTGAAAAAATATCAAATGTCTCAAAACGCTTCGAATTATACATCATTTTCATCAGAAAGAAGCGAGGAATGTGACGAACTCATTGAAAAACACGCTAGAAACTTCAAATCCGAAATAATCCACATTTTTGGGTAGTTTTATGCGGTTTTCGACCAACTGCGACCTTTAATCGACAATATCTTCCTTATAACTCTCAGCACTTTATATATGCATATTACAGAGCTTCTTAGGTCGAAAACAATCCATTGAGCTCAAAAAAACTCGCATGTGAAATTTTGAATTTTGATCGAAAATTTCGTAAGGGGTAACTAAGGCAATTTTTTTTGAAAAAATATCAAATGTCTCAAAACGCTTCGAATTATACATCATTTTCATCAGAAAGAAGCGAGGAATGTGACGAACTCATTGAAAAACACGCTAGAAACTTCAAATCCGAAATAATCCACATTTTTGGGTAGTTTTATGCGGTTTTCGACCAACTGCGACCTTTAATCGACAATATCTTCCTTATAACTCTCAGCACTTTATATATGCATATTACAGAGCTTCTTAGGTCGAAAACAATCCATTGAGCTCAAAAAAACTCGCATGTGAAATTTTGAATTTTGATCGAAAATTTCGTAAGGGGTAACTAAGGCAATTTTTTTTGAAAAAATATCAAATGTCTCAAAACGCTTCGAATTATACATCATTTTCATCAGAAAGAAGCGAGGAATGTGACGAACTCATTGAAAAACACGCTAGAAACTTCAAATCCGAAATAATCCACATTTTTGGGTAGTTTTATGCGGTTTTCGACCAACTGCGACCTTTAATCGACAATATCTTCCTTATAACTCTCAGCACTTTATATATGCATATTACAGAGCTTCTTAGGTCGAAAACAATCCATTGAGCTCAAAAAAACTCGCATGTGAAATTTTGAATTTTGACCGAAAATTTCGTAGGGGGTAAGTAAAAGTCATTTTTCTTGAAAAAATATCAAATATCTCAAAACGCTTCGAATTATATTCAATTCTTTGTCTATAACGATTCAGTTAATAAATAAACCGAAATTGTGCTACACGAACGAACCAAACATTTAACAAACCAAAGCGATCTCATCGCGCAAAATATGCTCCAGTTCCGATGCTGCACACTCAGCTACTTCATTCTGCTCCATCTAAAAAGAAACGGACATTTATTGTCGCTACAGCTTCAGATCTGGAAACGGACAAACTTAGAGCATGGCGATGGCCACGACCGTCACTTACCATAATCAGGCCTTCGTCGCGCTTCTCCAACAGGCGCAACTTCAGCTGCATGAACCCCGTAGGCGAATTATTCGTATTCTTCAGGCAAGTGAAGCCATCCAAAACCTCTACATTGACCGTCTTGTAGAGTCGCTTCTGCAGCCCAACCACGCCTATGATATTGATGAATGGAACTTGGCACGCCATTTCATACCTGTCGATGTTGTTCTTTAATGGAGCGCGTTTCAGACTCTCGACAATCTGCCGCAATGCGGGCCGCTTATCCAGCTGGAAGGAAAAGGTGTATTGTTGGGGCTTTTCCAGGCAGATGTCCAGCTCTTTAAACAGCTGGGGGTCCTCATAATAGATGCAAGTGAGTAGAAGATTCAGGCTGTCTCGACTAGGCAGCCTTTGGCCTGTAAAAACCTCAAATTCTCACTGCTGCCGCCCACTGAACTTCACGTTACCTCTGATGGCTTGGACGGACCTTTCACTGACACAGCTTAGGATAAGATTGCGAGCTTTGTACTGCATCATCCATAAATACAGGCTGATTTGTACCAGATCGCCCGGGTCGCCAAAGCCTCCTGCTTGCCTCCTCACATCAATGGCGGGCAACACCACCTCCTCAATGTCCTCCCTAGATAGGCGATAGTTAAGATTGCTCAAAGCCCACAGGAATCGTTTGATGTCCTTTTCGCGAGGCTGATCCGCAACATGAGCGCGTTTGGACTGAAACGGGCAGCTCTTTAACAGCCCAACACCGCGGCTCACTAGGGCATTCAGCACAGTCTCATCGTAATACAAATAGTCTGCATAGAGGGCCAATATGTGACAGAGGGCACCAAAGGAATAATGCCCCAGTGTTTTGTTGAAAAACATCGTACAAGTGATGGTGTTTAAAATGTCCTCGTCTTGGTAGCGGTTATGCCTGATGCTCTTGATTAGTGTCACGAACACTGCGGGATCCTTCAGCAAGTCCAGGTTGTCTTGAATGAACCCCTTGACTTTAGCCAAAAGCGCGGGGTTTTTAATCTTCGTACTAGTTTTAAAAGTGGCGTTGCAGATGATGCAAAGCTCATCTTTGGTTAAGCTCTCTATCACGCTTTTATCCAACGACTTTATACACGGTCTAATTATATTCTGGGCTTGGTCGCACTTCTTCAGGAGTCCCACGAAGAAAATCAGATGCACCAGCTGCTTAATGCTCAGTGCGCCCTTTTGCTGCAAGAGGCTTTGCAAGGCGGGTTCAAAGCACTGACATTCAGCTACACGGTGGCCAATCACATCAGTAAAGGCACATAGTAAATTGCAGGTCTGCTCAATGCTGAACTGCTTAACTCTATCACAGCATTCCAAGTCTACGAGTTCAACAAGTCCCTGTTTGTTTACCGACAACTTCTTGTCGTTTAACGCCCTTAGCAAGGCCAAGATTTGGGAGGCATCGAAGGTCTTAATATCTCCAGGACACCGTCTTATTGCGGACAGTAAATCGGCCTGATTGGCGTTAGCGGGAATTCTATAATTGTCCAAAAAAACCATAAAGCGTCCAGTTAGAGTGTCTTCCTTGAAAGGGCTCACTCGGGCAAAGTGCCGCATGTCGTAAAGGAACTTCCACTTATTTGGGTACTTGGTGAACTGTCTCAACACGGTGTACATTCTCACAGCGCGACAACGTTAGGGCGCCGTTGAAGGCGGGTTTTATTGGTTAGGTTGGGACTTAACCCCTTTTTGACATTTTCACACCATCATAGTGTATGGGTGTGGTTTAGGCCCGGCAGTTTCCCTTGATTGTACGTGAAGTTGGCCGGACCCAAGTTTTTTCTTACTGAAACTGCTTAATTTCAAGTGTACTTTGAGTTCAAAAACCAACTGTGAAACCCAGCCTCAATCTCCAACAAAAAGACGAAGCCCCATTCCTTAACCTAACTCTACCCAGTAATCAATCAACCACTTTAATTTAGTTAAATAGATAACAATTAAACAGTGAGTTTGGACCATACACGTCACCCTACATCAGCAATTGTTGCAATTATCCAAAGAAACTAGGGAGGATTCCCATCAAAACATCCGAAAAATGGTGATCCCCCAAACGATAGGCCTCTCTAGACAGGAGATCAATTTACGAAGACTCCTGACCAAGTGTGAGCTGATGTGTAAAAACCCCAAACCCGATGAAAGATTTGAAAAGTACATTGCCACTCTGGAGGACATGGTGCAAGAAGTCAAACAGATTTCCGGGTAAGTGGCATCCGGGGTCTAAAAAATCATCTCAATTCACTTTACTATTTTAGAACCCCGATTGAGTCGATTAAAACCTACCAACGAAGGGTGCGCAACATCAAAACACTGCTAGGAATAACCACAATTAGCAAATATGAAGAGTTCAACGATCCGCAATCGATGCGAGACGAATTGTTGGGTAAGACACTGACGGCAAACCAGTCGGATTAGGTCTAATGTTGTGTAGGCCTGAGACAACGAACTGCGACACGGGACAAGTCCGAGTCTAATGACCTGGACCAAGTCCTAAAGTTCGAAGAAGATAAACAAACCAAAATAGCTGACGATGTGCTGGGGTTTGTCACCAACTTAAAGGAACAGTCTCAGGCGGCCAGTCGGATAATCAAGCAAGACACTGAGGTAAATGATTGGTGGTGAATGGAGGCCACGGACAAGAGTGTGGGGTTTTAGTTGGTCATCAATGCAACACAAATCAGCGACAAAAACTTGATCAAACTGGGCGCGGAATCAGTCAAATTGACCGAGCACTCGAAACGCGCTTGGAAATGTTGGCTGTGGATCATGCTGGCCGTCGTGCTGGTGGTTTTTATCAGTAAGCATGGCCTGATGTCGTTATCTCCATTTAATCTACTGCTATATTTCAGATATGGTTCTCTTCATGAAACTCATCAAGAAAAGTAAATAGTGGTGCCGCCAGTTAGCCACACTCTTGAAATTAAGTTGAATTTTTTATTTTTGCGTACATTAAGGATCAGTACATATTAAAAGCTGCACTCAAATTCAAGTCGGCCTTATTCTTGCTAAAATACCTGTTAAAGTCCAGATGGAAAAGCAGCTGCAGTAGATGACCACCACTGACCTTTTTATGCAAGGTGTACAATACCAAAAGAAGCGTCTCTATTGCGATCTCCGCCCGTTTTTCCAACGCTTTCAGTTCTTGCAGCTCTGGCTCGGTCAGCTCCGCATTCCAAGTGCTGGCAGTTGCGCAAAATTCGTCGCATAGCTCCAGCAGTTTGATAATCACATTGTATACCTGAGAGAGTTGTATATTACCAGCTTAAAACTTTCATTACCCTGAAAAGGTACCTTGCTGGGGACGTTGTGCTGAAGTGCCGGTAGCTGGTACAGCCTATGCTTAATCGTGCTAGTTTGAGACTGAAAGGCAGGAAAACAGGATTGTGAGTTTAACGATTAACGGGTAATTTAAGTGCATACTCTTACTTCTTCTGGCTCCAGTACGAAGGATTTGACCAAAAGATTGGTGACAAATTCGTGATGAATTTTGATGATGTCTTCGAACTCGCTCGCGCTCTTTACTGCCTTCAGCAGAATGGAAAAGTGCGTTTCCACAACGTTCACCTGCATGTAGTACTGCAGGTTGTTGACCAGGAACATCAGGTTGTGGCGCAGCGCCCACACGCCGCTGCTTCTACAAGTGCAGACCCATGCAGTTTTGCAGCCAAAATTCACTACATTTACTTACATTTTCTGCTTGCTGAAGGTGTGATCGGACCAAACATTAAACAGATTGATTTGAGTCTTTTTCAGTCGCAACAGAAAGCAGAAAAAGCGGTTGTAAAAGGTCATCACTTCCGGATAAAAGAAGATGTGCAGCGGCCACTCGATCTGGAAATTCAACTGCAAGCTCTGCCAGAGGCTTGATTCTAAACCAATCAAAGTTACCAGCGGCTCAAGGGATATCGAACAGTGGATATTTACTTAAAAGTTCAGTCGCGGAAGAGCTCAGCTCGAATCTCAAGTAGTTCTTATCGTTCTCGCCGTATATTTTGCGCGCCGTATCATAAAACAGTGTATTGATGTGAGCCATCAGTGAATCCTGCTCAATGTCCTTTAAGTTGGCATCCGCAACGGCCAAGAATTGCTGGAACAGTTCGCCGCGGCCCAATGCAAAGTACTCCCGGATTAAATGCAGGTGCTGCACCAAGTTGCCCTCTTTCAACATTATGGACCATAGAGTCTAAAAGTGGTCGAAATTGGTGCTGCGGACTCGTTAAAAGTTGGGCACATCTACCTTGGTGAGCTTAGTGCGGCACTCCTCAATAACCATGCGGAAATTGATGGCGTTGAAACTCTTCTCGCTTAGGGCCTGAATTTTGTAGCAGTACTCGCGGTCCTTTCCCTCCCAAATGTCTTTGCGGAACTTGGTCTGCAAATCGGCGGCATATTCGTCCTTTTTCGGCTTGTTCCTGATGATCCACACGATGCGCCCCATAAACAGAATGCTCTCAGCCGAGTCCTCACTGATGAAGCTCGGCACCATGTCCCAGTTGACGTAAAACTTCCGTACTGGCGGTGGATTGCGAATTTTCCTTTTCTGAGTAAAACTGGCATTCAGGCCCTGGTCTGCACTGGTACTGAGGCTACTCACCGAACTCACCGGAAGGCTGCTGAGGGTCAACTGTTCCGGATACAAGAAATTCTCATCCGACACTTGACCATCGCAGATAAAAAACTCATTGAACGGATCGAGCAGGTCGCCGTAGATTATCCAGTTGCGTAAATGCTGATAGAACACGACATTGACGGACTTAATGACTCTAAAATGCACCAAAACTAGTTCAGAACTTTGTTGAACTGAGTTTCTTATCGCCTACCGGTCGGCAGCAGTCTTGATTTGATCAATGCCGCATATGGTGTACTTGTGGAGGCCGCTCATCAGTAAACAGCCCTGCAAATTCTCCAGCCGAATCCTATAAATCATGGACTTCAGCTCACTGAACAGCGTCTTGTACTTGTTGATAGAACCGAGGATATAAGTGAGAGACAACTGCGGATATTCCAGAAACCGTCCCTCCAAGCTAATGATTTCTTTGCGGTAGTCTTCAAGGACTTCTTGCACGCCATTGCAAAACGCCTTCAAGTAGAATCCACTTTGCGCGCTCATTCCATTCTGGTCTTCGGCTGAAAACGGTGCATTCAAAAGAAGGAAGGTGATATCCTCAGCTCGCCTCTATTCACCTTGCTCAGAGGAGTTCGGATGCAAAACTTGATTGGTGAACGAGGTGATTCTGTGATAGTCCATGCCGATCTGCATGATAAGTTGTAGAAGACTTTCTTCACCTGGGTGGAGGAATTGGGGAAGCTCGAACAAATGCCTCCACTGGAAAACACAGTAAGGAATAGAGTATTATCTGGAAATTTTTATTCCCAGCCCCAGCAGTACTGTAGATGCATATTTAAGACAGTTAAATAGGGCCAAGAGGGGGCCTTCTAACGCATCTTAAGGGCGAAGCCCTCTGGTTGACGGGAAACAGTCATAAAATTTATGAAAAGCACCGGACAGTAAAAAAGAGACAGTCCAAAGTACCAAAAGGGGGTAGATTTTAGTGGATAGGAATCCCAATTGGAAAACGAAACACTCAACACTAATACTTACATCGCTTTCATCTGTTACAACGGTGTTTCCCGGGTTGTTCCACAGGTTGAATAGCAGCTCGTGAATCATTCCGGATCAGTTAAGCCCTAAGTTTAAGTCTTGTTCTATGGTTAAGCCAACGGCGGTGAACGTGTTGTCTGAGTCCCTCCAAATTAGTTTTTCTTGTTTTACCTTAAAGAACACTTTAAATTAAGCAGTTTCAGCGAAAAAAAATCCGGGTTGGTCCAAAAATTAAGCCAAAAAACACTTACAAACTTTAGAAATTCGCTTTCCCAAAACCACTTGTTTATGCACGAAAATGAGATTGTCCTATGCTATTTGCTGCTAAATCGTGTTTTAAGTATCAGCAATTCATATCTCCACATGCAAAATTGCCGCTAAGATTCATAATAATTGTGTTTTTTGCAAAAGTTTCAGCATCTTTTTTAACGTCGCCTATTGATTGAGGTTATGTAGCGCGTCGATTGTCAGATGGCGGATTATTTCTCTTTCGGGAATACAACAAAATGCGGTGTTGCGACGAATTTTTCAGTTGTTTTCCTTTCGGTTAATTTTGAGTTAGTTTGTTTGTGTTAGCATGGTTGAAGTGATTTTTTAATGAAACTAAAAAAATATATAAAACGTAAAAATTAATACATAATCTAAAACGACCCAAATTGAATGAATCTACATGCTAGATATCCAAGGAAACATTTTTCATTAACTATTAACTTAAAACGTTTTGCGCAGTTTGGCAACACTGCCAGAAATTTAGCCTGCAAATGGTGATTTTTCGCTGAAACTGCTCAATTTAATGTGCTCTTTAAGGAAAAACTAAAAATCCGGAGGGACTCAAACCACACTTTCACCCATTCAGTCGAGCATCCGATGACCCACACCTTTTTTTCGTTTGATTGGCGGTTAATCTACAAAGAAGGAAGAGTTTACTGATATAAAAAAAGAGATGCTAAATGAGGCATTTCCTGTATATTTTGTTAAAATATCGTTTTAGTGATTTTTTGTACGGCCAATCCGTTAATTGTTTTGCTAATTTTGCCGAAATCAAACGTATTTTCTGAGAGTACATTTATTACATACCAAATCATTTTATAGCATAAGTATATAACAGTAAACAGGAATAAAAAAGATGTTAAATGAGACTTTGGGCTTGCTATTTCTCGATCCAATTTACCCTTACATACGAAACGCTGCTACAAAACCAGCATTTAGATCTTACCGGACTTGGACTCGTGACTATTTATTTAGAAGCTTATGGCCGTTAGGCTGCATATTGTACACATGTTTTCTTGTTCTTTTACAGAGCGGAGGCTCCAGAGATAATTTCAATCAGCTCCCTGGTGATGACGGCCTGTCTGGTTCTGTTGAACGTGAGGGTCAGTTTGTCGATCATCTCTCCAGCGTTCTTGCTGGCGTTGTCCATGGAGGTCATTCTGGAGGATTGCTCAGAACATGCGCCCTCTTTCATGGAGTAGAACAGCAAAGACGCCAAGGAGAACTCCAGATAAGATTGAATCACCTCGTCATCGAGAGAGTCGTAAACGGACAGTTTCGGAGCGGTCTAAACGGGAAGGTTTTGCTCAAAAACTTCGGTTAATCAAAGGAAAGCTTACCGCTACGGACTGCAAGCTGTAAACGGGCAGGGTCTGAGTTTGATAAGACACTACCGACTTGAAGCGGTTGTATACGATTTCGCCGGAGCCAAACTTGTAGTCGCTCTTCAGGACGGCGTCAGCCAGCTTGGCGGCGTCGATGAAAGTTGGGGGCAAACGACCCACTTCATTGGCAGCCAAAATAATGTTCTTGCCGTAGATACGGGACAGAATAGCACGCGATTTGTCTCCAACGCAGACAACTCGGATGTTCTGATCATCCTTGCCCAGCTCGGTACGGATGTGCCGAGCCACTGAGGTGTGCACAGCACCACATAGACCTAAAGGCAAAATATACAGCTAGAAAAGAGGGCGCCTTTAATTAATCCCATTGTTAACCTCTGTCAGAAGTGACAGCGATGAGCAGCTTTTGGGGCGCATCTTCCGGTGGGGCGATTTCAGCTTGTTCATAGAACTGCTTAGCACCGTTGCCGATGGGTCTGACCTAAGAAATAATTCAAAATTAGCTAGAAAACTTGTCTCCAGTCTAGATGAAGTGAAAAACTCGATATTCAATCAAAAGCCTGACCTGTCTCAAGTCGCGCTCAGCTCTGGCATACTTGGCCGCCGACACCATCTTCATAGACTGGGTGATCTTCTGAATGTTCTTCACCGACTTCAGACGAATGGAAATGGCCTTTAAGGTGGCCATGCCTCTCTGTTGCTGTTGCATGGGGGCATTTTGAGCCACCACAGCGATCGCACTTCCAAATCGACCCAACATCTTCGCAAACCCTGTAAAACCAAGACTCACTTGAGACTCTTCATTGGGGAGGTGAAATTGAACGTGAGGAGCAAAGCTTGGGGAACGGTGGATAACAAGTTATGTAATGCGGCTGTAGTTTAGGGTATGATGGAAATATAGCGCTTGGAGCAAGCTGTGAACAATGGGGTACATGCCTTAGTCTGGGATAAATCGATTATCAACTAAATGGGCACCAAAGTTGGGAGTTGTGGGCTAAATTTGCTGTTAAAAGTTAATCAAAGTCAGAACTAACCTTTTGCCACTTTACAGCTGGTCGAAGTGCTGCAGTGTTGCCGCAAGTTACCAGGTCAAGTGTCATACTTTTGACGGCTCACTCGAATAGGTTTTTTTGTAAGTCGCGTTATTTAAAAAATTGTTTTTGGTGAATTTCACTTCATCGATTCTTTTTGGCAAAATTTATTCGATTAACCATGTCTCAAGGTGATTAAAATTAAAATTAAATGAGTTTATGCAAATTGCATCTGGCGCTAACCACGGCCCAAATAGTTGGCAATCTTGCTACTCATTGTCAGTGTCAAAAGTAAATATTTAGAGCTCAAAAACAGTGGACAAATTTAGCTGATAAACCAAGAAAACGATGCCGGCACTTGGTTTGATTCATAGATTCAAGTTGGCAATTTCGCGACCACAAAACCGATATCTTGAGCCGCGAAAACTGTTCGGTTTTTGTCAGCTTTGTCAAAGTGTGCGACCTAACCTCAAGGTACCAGTTGCGGTGGGAAACTCAAACTTGCCCTATTCCACAGAGGCAAAACGGGACGTTGGCGTAAGCGACGACAGCAAAAAACACATTAATATCGGTACCATTGGCCATGTGGACCACGGCAAAACCACCCTCACTGCTGCCATTACCAAATATTTGCAAAACCAAGGACTGGCCAAATTTATCTCTTATGACGAAATTGATAGGGCGCCTGAGGAGAAAGCCAGAGGTAAATCAGTAGCTGACGTCCAACAAAGATTGCTTTAGTCAATTAACCGCTGGATGTGAATTTTTATCCAAAGTACCGCAGGAATCCTTTAGGTTGAGCGTTGTTTGTATTGCAGGTATCACAATAAATGCCTGCCATGTGGGGTACAGTACGAAAACCCGCCATTACGCCCATACTGACTGTCCAGGACACGCCGACTACATAAAAAACATGATTTCGGGAGCTTCGCAAATGGACGGGGCTATTTTAGTGGTGGCGGCCACCGATGGCCAAATGCCCCAAACCAGAGAACACTTGCTGCTAGCCAAGCAAGTGGGCGTAACCAAGATCGTGGTCTATGTGAACAAGGCAGACCTAGTCGACCAAGAAGTAAGACTTGATGGCCCCCAATTTTAGCCTATTCGAGCCTCAGTTGAAACTTAGGTTTTAGAATTAGTCGAGCTAGAGATCAGAGAGCTGCTAGAGGACTTTGGGTTCGATGGCGCTGAATGCCCGGTGATTTTTGGATCGGCACTACAAGCACTGAAGGGCAATGAGAGTGAAATAGGTTAAACACGCAATTCCAGCACTTTCCTGTTAATGGTGAAGGATTTTCTTGTTGCTCAGGAACCCAGTCTATCCAACAGCTGTTGGATGCGGTTGACTCGTACGTGCCCTATCCAGAGCGCGACTTCACTTCGCCATTCTTGTTACCAATCGACAATGCTTTTCTGGTACCGGGACGGGGGACGGTTGTCATCGGTACACTAAGCAGGGGAGTGGTGAAGAAAAACTCCGAAGCTGAGGTATTGGGATTCGATATCAGCCTGAAGACCAGTATCAATGATATACAGGTGTTCAAGAAGAGCCTGCCTGAAGTGAGTGCCAACCTGGCTCCCTGTGTCTGATGGGTATTTATCATGAAGGAATTTTAGGCTAAAGCTGGAGAAAACATCGGGGCGCTGATTCGCAACATCAAGCTAAAAGACATTAAACGGGGCATGCTGCTTTGCGCTCCAAAAAGCGTCACTTTGAGCAATCGGTTTAAGGCGAGCATTTATTTCCTTTCTAAATCTGAGGGCGGCCGATCCAAACCCGTTACCAACAAGTACTGTCAGCAGCTGTATAGTAAAACCTGGAATGTTCCCTGCAGGGTAGACATAGGTATGTGAAAAGTGGTTGCAGAAACATCCGTTAATGAAGAAATTGCTCTAGACAACGCCAACATGATCATACCCGGCGAACACGGCAACATCAAGCTCACACTTTTATGGAAAATGGTAATGTCGAAAGGGCAACAATTCACGATTCGGGAGAACAATGTCACTGTTGCCACTGGGATTGTAACTGAGCGCCTGCCGAACGTGCACGTCCTCGGGAATCTGGGAAAGCTGGAGCTGCCCGATTGATCAGGTAGGAAGTTTTTGAACTGATTTAACATTATCTCAGGGAGATAGCGCCGAGACGGAGAATAAAAGCTGGAAACGTATGCGAGTGGTTTATTGTTTCTGTGCGTTAATTAGGAAGAAAATGTCCCAACTGTTAAAAGAGCGGTCGGTATAAATTATACTTATAATACCAACAGTGAAAAAAATCATGTAGAGAGCGGAACTTGGGTGAATACCGTAAAAACCGCATTTTCAAACAAATAAAACATTAATTATTAATCGATATTGGAAGCATAAGAGGCCACTGATCAGTCTCCTTTAGGTGATTTCTTGGTGTGGCTTGCACCAACCTTAATCGCGTAATAATCAACTAAATACTAAACTAACGCAATCGGGTTTGTGTTAAAAATTTATATTATTTAATGTAACACAATATAACATCGATTCATCTATGTCATGGACGAACATTCCTCGTATAAAGATTAAAAAGTAGAACTTACAAAGTGTAAATGAGGTTTAGGCACCAGAAGAGGTTTTTTTGTTACCACAGAACAAGCTCGATTAGGCACTTTTCGTTTCGACTAATAGATAAGTAGTTGGATTGTTTGATACAATTCGGAGAATCCTAAATTAAAGTAGATGCTTAATAAAACAACGCGACATTGTTATTGGCACATAATAAAATTTCTACAATTAAAATATACATTTTTGGTTAATAAAAATTGGATAAATGTTACGGGGTCAGAACTTTACCAAAAGATAACGTTCGCTTTTTAATGAACAATTAGCACCACTGCAAAGGCCACTTTAAAACCCTAATTTTATGATTATACACACAAAAACTTGACTGAAACTTGACCTTCTACTGAAACTTGAAAGTTTTCATTTGTGATTCCTGTTTAGTGGTTCTGCTCGTCGTCGTGGTTTTTTTCTCGAAAATTTGCTCGTTGATCGACTTTTTGATCGTTTTTTGCTCCAAGGTGTCGTTCTTCAGCACTGGCGGCTCAGTGATATACTCCACATTGGACGAGTAAGAGCTCTGGTACTGTTCATCGCCGCCGCCGTTTTTGAACGTTTCAAAGGCACTTTTCGGGCTCAACTGCGTAAATCCTTTGCCGTCCTTTCCCGTGTTTGTGTAGTATTTTTCGGTGTTGGACGCATACGTGGTCTTCGGCTCCGACTTGTAGTAGTCGTACTTGTAAGTATCCGTGTGGTACCCATCAGGGGTCTTGTAGGTGTTCGTGGCGTACTCGGAACTGGTGTATCCATCGGAGCCGGACTTTGCGTCGAAGCTCAGAGGCTTAAAGCCCCCGATGCTGTCAAAGGCGCTCGGCTTTGACGGCTCCGGCTTAAAAGCCTCAGCCCCGAACGGTTTGGGCGACGTGTTAGTCGCTCCGTAACTCTTCGGGGCGCTTAACGAGGCGTAATGACTGGTAGAGCTAACATTCGGCGACTGAAAACTCTGGGGAGACTTATAGATGGGCGACTTTGGGCTGGTTCTCGACTGACTGTAACTGTCATAGGCAGGCGCGTTGTAGGAGGCGGCTGGGGGGCCGTACAAGTTGGAGCTGTGGGCACCATTGTTGGTTCCTCCGTACACCGCTTGGTTCAAGTCGTTAACGGCGCTGAACAGATTGTTGGGCTTTAGAGGACGCTCCAACGAGCTGATCTTTTCGGAACTGGCCAAGTGGTTGTAAGCCTCTTGGTGGTACTGGTTAGTGGGGGATGGTTGGTAAGGCGAACGGGTGCGGTCGTAGTTGTGCGTATTGTATCTGTGGTCATCAGCTTTAATTAGCCTTTGAGTTATACGTATTTAGAGTTAAATGAAGTTCGTCTATTAAACTGAACCCGGGTACCGAACACTCACCTATAACTATGTGACTAATCATCTTTTTAAGGTAACCCTCACTCTGAGCATGCAACAAAAGAATAGAAATTAGTTAGAGTGAATAAAGCAGCAAAGCTGAGCTTTCGTCCCGAACAAGCCTAGGCCAATAGCGATTAGTGGGCAAACAGGAGACAAATGTACACAGGGGTGCGGTGGTTAAACAGAGACGAACGACACACCTTTTGACTCACCGTGAATCCTGCTCGGGCGCCGAGCTGATGTAACCGTCGGTTTCGTCGCCGGACGTTTCGTACCCTGTAACCAATCCAGTGTCAGTCATTGGCAATTAAGAATCGGAACCACCAATTACCTTTCAGTTTGTATTTCGCCTTGCGGATGGCCGCTAGCTTGATTTGCGCCTCTTCTAGCTCCCGCTGCTTTCTGCAGACTTCGGTTTGGGCGTCGATTTCCTGCGCGATTCCGCCCACCATTCGGCGACTGATCACTAAGTACCTGCAAGCAATCGGGTTACCACCAAGAACCCAGCGCGGCTTTTTGTCTTACTTTTCCTCTTCAACTTGCTTGGCTTGTTGGGCGGCGGTCACTAGATTGTCAGTGGATTTGATGACGGCATTTCCAGCCGCGTGGAGTCTTCTGGTGGCCTCAGTGTCTCCCTCAGCCTTCACTTTGCAAGCCACCAATAGGTGAGCAGTGGAACTGGCCACTTGTTTCGCGGCCGCGATTAGTTTGTCTTCGCTGGCCAAACCTGGGAAATTAATCTGATGAAGCTACCTCAAAGAAAATCACTAATTTCCAATTTGTTTATTTATTTTTCACAGAACTGTGAAAAATAAACAGTTTTGTAATTTGTTTGAACAAACTCAAAAACAACATACCTTGGACTAAAGCATTGGCGCTCTCTACCAAACTGTGAGTGGCTGCGGCCACCATTCTGGCAGCTGAAATAAGGCCCTCCGACCATTGACCATCATCAGACGAAGAAATGGGGTACCTTAAACACAACGCTTGTACCTAATGCAGTGGCAGCATCATTCAGTGCTTACCGGGTCATTTTGCCACTATCAATCAGCTCCCGCTGCGCGGCACTGGCTGCCTTAATCAGGGCTGAAGTTGCGGTGGTGATCGATTTGGCCGCTTCGAGGATCATTTCGTCGAAGTTCATGAACTCCATGTTGGGGTCTTGGACCTGTGAACATAGAAAGACTATATAGACCTGTAGAGTGGCTGATCACGACTGTCGGGTTTTATCAAGACCCTTGCTCGGAAGCGAAATAATAGGCTGTGGACGTTCAGAGCATCATCTCTATAATAATATGTTTGACTCCTGGGTGCTTTCGAATCGACAACCAAGAATATCAAACATATCTTATAGCGACTTGCAAAAGGGTGCCAGCTGCTGAAAGAAAACCAATCCATCTTGCAGTTTCTCACCTTAATATTCTGCCTGGGGCGAAGATTGGCCAGCTTTGCAGCGGCTGCATCTATGGAGGCCGCAGCGCCGAGCAGCTCTTTTTCCGCTATCACTGTTGGATCGTTGGGATCCACCCAATCAGAGCCTATAAAGGGAAATACTTGCAACTAGCAACTGGCCAACTACCGAAAATGCTACCTTTGAGACGTTTAGCCAAGTTGACCAGCTCTGTAACGGAATGCGCAATTTTCCGGGAAATAATGGGCAAAGTCTGCTTCATGTCGGCTGCGCCGTTGCCATCGAGAATCGCGATGAGCAGTTGCCTGAAGTCCTTGGCGCAGTCATGCCCGGCTTTCAGTGTGTCCTCCCGAAGCTCGTTGGTTTCTGCCAAGTTATAGGCGGCACTCTTGCATGTGATCAACATGTCGGATATGGCTTTCCGGGACATGTTTGCTGCAGCTGAACAGTAGAACGTCGAGAAATCTACCGATTAGAGACTCAATTCAAACTTTACCAATAATATCATCCTGCTTGTTGCTGATTCCCGCCGACACGGACTTGGCAGTGGCGTTTGTGATGCTTTTGGTGCATCGGATCAGGTCCTCAACTGTGACGTTCGGCTTACAGCCCTCACTGGAGTAAAGCGTCTGAAACTGAAATATTAGCAAACTCCTTAGGGAGGCAGCAATTAGAGCAATTTTACCCTCATTTCCTGGCCGATGGCTTCCACGGTGGACTCCAGAGCCCTGGTGCCTCGGGTGTGCTCGTCTTCAACCGCCTTCACTGTTTTGAGGAGCGACGTCACATTGGTCACCATTATCTGCAAGAAACACACAGGTTCACATCAGAACAACAACTACATGATGGCATGCTTTTAGAGACACACACGTAAAACAGTCTACAAAGCTGAAAGAGAATCGAGTTAGGGAACAGAACAGACAAATAAACGGCCAAGTATAGTCGGAAACCACAAAACACAATCAGAGCAGTAGCAAGTTCAGTTGAAGGGGGCGAACTGAAGTTGCCGGTGCACATCGGAAGGCACTTACCATCAAGACAATGGGCTGAGAAATAATTCAACTTGCCAATTCGGGCAAACTACGCTGTTTATTGGGTAACATTAATAGGTAAACTTTCCGATACGTGACGATTATTGAAGCGGTAAAAAAATAAAAAAACATTTTTTAAATTCAACAGAAATAAGTTTGAAGAAGGATTTTAAAACGCTAAATTATACGCATATTTTTCTGGGGATTTTCCTGATCTTACGAAACAAAAACGAGACACTGGCCGATATCGGATTGCAAATTTTCCGGCTCGGTGCAACTCTCAGAGTTGACGTTCTCCTTGCTGTCGCTCAGCAAGCGGAGCAGCTCATCCTCCTGATCCGAAATCCACCAATCGGTGTCTGAGTCGAGTACCTGGTCAACCAATCAAAACATGTACGTTAGTCCGGCACCATGGCGTGGCAATGTCGACATCAACGTTATGGACTTCAAATAATCAATCGACATGTTTTGATTGATTTCGGTTTGTGGGGCCAATTGGTTCGTTACTGGTGCGTTTTATTTCTTATTTTTTTGGTAACTAGTAAAGGTGATTGATTATTATTTAAAGTCCACCACAATGTGTTGCGTTAGTGCTCAGGTTAGTCAGTGCGCAAATGGATGGCTATATTAGAGCGACCACACTGCAGGCTCTCTCCTCTTCATGCCGATATTAAGGAAATGGAACGTAGCTGGTCACACTCAAAGATTCCACAAAATCAACGATGTCACTGAAAAGGTCATTCAACTTGCCACCAAGTTCAACGGTGGTTTTGGTCAAAAATTGCCGGCTTCAACTCAGAGCGTGCCAGATGCAATTTTAAAATGAGAGTTAATGAAGCAAACAGGCAATATTACTGGAAAATCCAACTATTAGCAACACTCTTAAGTAAAAGCAAATCAAACGTGGAAAAGCTTTATTCAAACTACTATACAACCGAGCTAAGTTAGCACAAAAATGTTGAAAGAATGGATTTTACCTTGGCGCTGTCCTTCAAGTGGGCCATCGCGGGGTCGTTGATTGGCTTGCCGCTGGCCGCTTTAGTGGCATGAATCAGGTCTCCAAGTGCGCTAGCCACGTCCCTCACGGCATTGATCAGCATCACCTGCGAGTCTGGATTGTCCGAGCCCAGACTGGCCGCTCCAAACTTTACCACTTCAGCCAGTTGAACTGGAATAAGAAACGACTTTATAGACCACTCTCAGAGCAGCGTTAGTGCGACCTACCGATTGTCGCCACAGAGTTCTGGGCGGCAACAGCGAGTTGTTCCTGAGAACTGGCAGCGCCTGCTACCAAAGTCTTGGTATCCTCCACCAGAGCCTTGGCAGTTTTCAGGATATTCTCGCGATGGTCCGCGAATGATTCGTTTTCGTTGTCCGGGTTTAGGTTGCCGGCAGTGGCAAACATAATAGTGGTTTCCAAGTCGCCAATGATGCCCGATACAGTCGACGCGGCATTAATGCAGGCCTGTGTTCCTATAGAGCCGATTATTTTAGAAGATTCGGACGGTTGTAGTAGGACACTCACCTCGGGAGCCGCTCTGCAGGGTCGCCAGAACAGTAGCGACCTTTTCAATAACAGTCCGAGAGCAATCGCCCAATTCACGAAGACTGATGTCGTCTTTGCTGATCAAGCACTGCCCGCTGGATTGTACAAGATCCACACAAGCCGCCCCCAGTTGCTGGACAATCTGAAAAAGCCGCGATTGAATTAGAGTTTCAAGAGTTAAGGACTGAGCCAGAAAAAATCGCTACACACAAAAAAAAACCTTGAGGGTAACTCCTACCTCTTTAAGTCTGATCCCGACTTCGCCGTTGGTAGCCGCCGCTGCTGCTCCCACACTATCATTGGCTAGCTGAGTGTACTTGTGCGCCAGCTGGGCACTCAAAGTGGCCAGCTGTTGACTGTCTGTGGCCGCTTTTGTGGCCATTTCCCCTGAAAAGCCCAAAGTGCCAACACTGAAGGGACTTTTGCGAAGCCAATTGACTACTCCTACCTGATATCTTAGCGATGTCTTTGGCGCACTCCACCATCCTAGTCTGATAGTCCACGTAGTTGTCGCTGTCGGAGATGATCAGCGACGCTCTATGATCGGCAAGCCTAGTCATCGCCCTCGTCAAATTCTCCATTACTCCGGACACAATGCCGCTTTGGGTCGAAATGATCTCCAACGATTGGAGCAACTCCTGGACGGCGATCCTGGTCAGATCGGCCGTTTCGTCAATGTCCTGGTGCAGGTTTTTCGCCTGCGGGTTACCGCCGCAGTCCTTCGTACAATAGACGAACTGTAGCGCGCTTTCCGTCACTGACTTGGCCTGATTGAGCAGTTGCTCCTGCTGCTTGGAGTTGGTCATGTTGGAGGCGGCGCCAATACTGCTCTGCACTAGCGGCTCGAAGTACTGGATCATTTGGTTGACGGTGTGCCCGATGTTTTCCGCTTCAAACTTGGCGGCGTGGCGTAAAGGCTCGATCGTGTCCGTTAGACCGGCCGCAGATCTAAACAACAACCAATCAGAACTCGTCTTTTTTACCAGACATCCAATTACCTTTCGACTTGTTGGCTGAATATGGGCAAAGTGGCGGTCCTTCGCGGCTGCAATGACTGAGACACTGCGTCCATGTAGGCTGCGTCCAGAGTTTTCAAGTGATTGCTCAGGATCAGGGCGGCTTGTTCGCATTCGTTCCCTCCCGGTGCTTCCGTCCTGCATAGCAAAGACATTGAATGAAATGCCAAAGACAGAACTCAGTAATCCCACCTGATGTTCACGACCAGCTGCTTCATGGAGTCAGAAACATCTCTGGAACACTTGGCAAACTGCTGCCACGTGGACGGGTCCTTTGGCATCACTATCAGATTTTTGGCGGCCGAAATCACTGAGCAGGAACTGTCGATCAGGCGGTTGCCGGCTCCGACGATCGGCTTTTGGGCCTCCCTGGCTTGCGGGGATATTTTGGCCGGGATGGTTACAAACTCGCTAGAGCTGGCGTAGACGCACAGGTCTTCAACAGCGTCTGGAAAAGAGCAGGAAACGTGACTTGAAGAACAGAGAGTTGTCGCGGCAACTTGCCTAATAAAGGTCTAGTGGCCTCTGCGCAACGTCGTCGGTTCTCATCGCTGTACTCGTTGTCGAGGGCCTTGATTTCCTTGACCAACGCCGAGGTCGAGTTGGCCACCGCCTTGGCGCTCTGGACGAATTGCCGTTTAGCCACAGGATTGGTTGTCTTGAAGCTGGCACCTCTGGAAACAAACGAATACAGCCAATGGTCGGCGGTTCGCGACAGCACTGTGCTACCTGCAAGAGTTGCAAAGCGCGCTGGTATGCTTGGCAATAATAGTGGCCGCTTCAAGAACCTGCTTCTGGGGGCTGGCGCTGCTCGTCAGGGCCTCGCAGCCCTTGCGGATGGCTTGCGAAGCTCTAGCAAACTGCGCTTGGTCCACTAAACCGGGTCTCCCTGCGATGGAAGAACTATCGGACACACCCACCTGAAAAAAATAACGCGGTTTAACAATCGTATACGTTTTGTAAGTGGGGGGGAAGCTGCTTACCAAATAGGCGGTTTGCGCCGAAGTTTCCACCAGGGAGCAGATCGCAGTGCTGAAGCTCCGAATGTGATCAGCGAACTTTTCGTGCTCAGACAGCCGGGCGGTGTTGGTCATGCCGGTAAGCGCGTCGCCTAGCACCTTGCTCTTCTCAATCACGCAGTCCAAGGACTCGAAGTATGAGCAGTCATTGATCGGCTCGCTGGGCTTTTCCAGCAGGTAGCGCATCGCCTGGATTTTCCTGATGGCGTTGTCGCACTCCGTTTGGCCTGGCGCTGCTGATGTGCAAACGTTCACCAAGTGGTTGATGCTGTCGGTGACCGCTCTGGAAAGGCAGGAAGAGTGAGTAAATTAGCCCAACTGGCCTAAGCCTACATACCGCGCAGCTGCTGCCAGCTGGTTTTTGCCATTGGGCAAGTTAGGGTCAGCGGAAAGCGACTTGGCCGTGGTCAGCAAGGCACTGGATGAGGTGGAGACAGTTTTCAGTGAATGGATCATTTCGCCGCGAACTTGGGGCTCGCTTGTCTCTCCCGCCATCTCCATGGAGACCTGCAAGAGGTCATGGAAGGCGGAGGAGAAGTCCTTGGAGGACGAAGCCAGTTGAACCTGAAAAATAAAACGCTATGGGCTGAACTGAAAGAAAGCTGGAAATTCTTACCGGGTTGTGGACAGAGTGCACAACTCCGGCACTGGCCTGGTCCAGATTGGCGGCCGCCGTGTTGAGTTCTTGCTGCAACTCCCTGTAGGACTTGTTGGTCGGAGGAAACTGGCCGGTTTCCAGTGTGGAACTCCATTCTGCAACAGTTAAAGGATTGTAACAATTGCAAACGACTGGAAGCGCGCTAAGTTACCGATAATGTTTGTGATGGCGGCATCGACATCCTTTTGCCCGGGCAGGCACCCGATGCTGCGTTGCAAAGCAGCATTCACTTTTTTGGCTGTTTTGTGCAAGGTGGGCGTCGTGTCCACCATGTGCAAACTGCGTAAAGATTCGTCCAAAAGCCGGGCAGAGTTGCCCAGCACGTCCTGACCGGCGTGGATTATTTTTCGCTGCAAATCCGGATTATCGCTCGTTGCAGCGATGCAGCGCACCGCACCCGTGAAGTTGCGTAAACTGTGCGCAGTGTCTCTGGCTGCCTGTTGGTTGTACATCTCGTTGCCTTGGGCGGTCGCGCTCAGCAATTGAGCCACCTGAATATCAAAGATGTTTCCAATATCAATTAAAAACGCGTTTGAAACTGCTATGTTGAATTACGAATGAATGAAAAACGATACGTACGCCTTGGCCGACAACTTTGGTGCTGGCTATGAGCTGTTGGGCGCCCTTTTCCGCAGAGTCGCCTGGTAATGGGCGCAGTCGGTGAGCCTCGACCGCGCGCTCGAACTCGCGCAGCTCCTCCTGCAGATCCTCGATCAGCTGGGATGGGCCATCAAGCCCGGGGCCTATAGCGCGAGTCAAAGTAAAATGAGTTTTCTAATTAGAGCGCAAGTTACCTTGGCAGGCCGGTCTAGCTCGACTTAGAGCGCTCCTCAGCTCGCTCAAGTCCGAGTTGAGCTGCTGGCTGGTGAGCGACAACTGCTCAGTGATAGACTGTTCCGTCAAAGTTGGTAAAACAGTCTGCGCAGTCTGCACGAAGTGGGTTGCGGGCTGTACGAAAAATTACCTCGTTGCTTCCGGTTAGACTTTGAAATAGCACAAGACTTACGTGCAAAAATACCTCGGCCACATACATCAGCTCGCTCTGGGCATTGGTGTCGTCAGGGTTGCTGCCGATGCCCTTGATAGAGTCGACCAACGGAGGAATCTGTTGTGACATGTCCTTGGTGTCCTGAATTAGGGCCTCTCTGGTCGCCCCGTTTGGATTGTACTGATGACTGGCTTGGGCGGCTGTGATGCACTGTGTGGCGGACGAGATGGCCTTGCGCGCACATGCCTGCAAGCCAAAGGTTCCGTAAAAATGCCATAAAAAAAGTGGATGGACGTACCTGGACTCTGTCGACAAGTTTCGCTCTTAAAGCCGGAGTGGTGGCTGCCACCACTGTGACATCGCGCAGATCTTCAGCGGTTCTTCTCAGTTGGTCCTGACAACGGATGTCGTGCGGGTGTTCGGTGCAGTGCCTCGCTGCCTCAACCTTGAAGTTCTTTCGCATTAGAACCCGCTAAAATCGCGTTTTCTGCCACTTACCATGCGAGCAGTGGCATCGGCCAGAGTTTTGGCTGCAGCCAATAGTCGGCGTTGAATGTCGGTGTTGGTCGGCAGTCGTTCTGCCTCGCCCTTGATGCTCTGAATCAGCTGGGCAGTTGCGTTGCCCAATCTCCTAGCCTGTCGCACCTAGAAATTAAACGGTACAACCAAAGAGCCTTCGGATTGGATTAGCGCGGAATACCATTTCGTTTGCATCGCCGGTCGCAGCCGATATCTTGTCGGTGGCCATGTAGATCTCTTCCACACTGTGTTCTTGGACTGTTGCCTTGGCGCGTTCGCGGGACGCCAACTTGATGTGGCCCAGCAGGTCTGTCAGGGACCTGGACACTTCAGCCGCAGCCTCTTTCAGTTGCTTGTTCAAGTCGTCGTTGGGCGTGGCTTCATTGCAGATTCCCACCAGATTCTCGACGGCTTTGGCCACCTCACGCACGGCCCCTGTAAGCTGCTCTTGGCAGGCAGGCGACTGGATTGTGGGGGCCACCACTTTGGCACAAGCCACCAGTTGGGACGTGGCAAGAGCACATTGAGTCGCTGCTCCGATTACCCTGCAATAAATGTTTGCTTTATGAAAAAAAACCACTGAAAGAAATGATCTGCAAATTGACGGTTGACTGGAGGATGAACATACCTTCAAAACAGGGTGTCACTCGACCACCCATTTCATTAGGAAAAATAAGCCAAAATGGGGTAAGACTGTCACTTTCTCTCATTATTTACGCGGGCACTGTATATTTATATTAACAAATAGACAACAGTCACGTACCGGTTCTGTGTCTGTTGGTCATCGCAGGTCGAGGCAATGTTCTTGGCTTTTAGCACCAGAGCAGCCGTGGTATTGGCCACGGCTTTAGCCAGCGACATAAGCAAGTCTTGTAGTTCCTTGTTTTCGGCCGTGTCCTCGCCAATGGTGGCCAACACTTGGGTGCTGGCGTCTCCCACTCTCGAGGCCGCATTGAGCAGGCTTTGCTTGGGCTGAACAGCGATCAGTTAGAACGTGTGGATATAATTAGTGGTCTCGTCGCTTACCTCCTTGGACTCCGGTTCGGCTGCTTTGAGCAGATCGCTGAATGCTTTGCACAGATGCCGCGTTGCGTCCAGCAACTTATCGCCCATGTTTTGGTCGTCGGTGAAGGCGATGATTTTCTTCACTTCGCGCGTCATTTCCGGCAGGTTGCTGCCGATGGTCGTAATGGCTGCTCCAACCGCGTGATGGTCCACTTCGTCTTGGGCCAGCGTTAAAGTCACCACCTGAAAAGGTTTCGGTTGCATTAGCGCCGTCAGATGCAGCAAGTTGCTTGGGTTTGGAAACGTTGCCATTTCCTGGAACGACGCTTACTTGGGCAGTGGCGGCGTTCATGGCAGCTATCTGGCTTCCGACGTTCTGCTTGCTGGTGTCCAAGGTGACTTGCTTCCATTTTTTGGCAGCGGCGTCGCTTCCGATCTCCGGGTATTGGGCCTTGGTTTCCAGTTCGATCTCCGACTCTTTGATCTTGGTGTGGGTGGCTTCGATAGTGGAGATGAGGGCGCGCTGTGGTTCGGACAGCAGCATATGCACCTTGGTGTCCCGATGAGACTGCAAACGTTTCCATTCTAATCATTGTGAAAGGGTTTCTCCAGTTTTACTTTGTATTGTGAGTGAGATTAGTGATCATTTGAAATCGGTAGTGTGCCATGAAGCTTCTTTGTACAGCAATGAAGCAGATTGGGCTTGAAGATGCCACTTTAATAGATGTATGTATGTACCTACTCTGTCACCCTGGCCTTGCGAGACATGAAACAAAGTTGCCGAATTATTGACAATCATACTCAAAAAGTCTTATCAACATAAAAAAATGTTGAGATCCTCCCTATAAACAGTCTATATTGTCCTCAGAGTAGGACAATATAAGCAACATCACTAGGAAATTCATGTCAGGACGTTTTATTTTTGTATCCAAACCAATTTGAGATCGTTGGGTTAGAATGAAGTGTTGTTCCAAAGCAAAGCCCTTGATGGTTAGTTGTTTTTAGTGAGATTCAAGGGCAAGTTGGCTTACCGTTATCGGAGCCGTATGCGCCAAGTTAGCCTGTCCACTTACAGTGGTTAACTTGGGACTCTCCATGGCGCCCATATGAATTTGCTTTTGACCTGATTAGGGAGAAAATAAAAAAAAAACCGAACTAAAAACCAAAATCCCAAAGAAAATTAAATGCCAACTACTAGACATACCTGAGTCGCCGGTCCTGAGGATGGCCGGCTTGGCCAATGAGTGCACGTCCAGTTTGCCGATGTTGCTGCTCTCGTGCTGGATGATTGACGCTCTGGAATCAACATAATGGATTGAGTAGAGAATAGGAAATTATTGTGAAAAGCTCACTTGTGTGGTGCCACACTCTCTTCGAACATAGTTGATCCCTCGTCTCCATCGATTCCAAAATGGTCCTTTGCCTGTTTCTTCTTGAGGATGATGTCGATGTAGCCGGCGATGATTTGCTGAATTTGTTCAGCGTCCGTAGTCTGGACCGAGTAGTACTGATCGGAATAATCGCCGAAATCCAGCGTGAATGTGTTTGGGGATGCGCCCCATCTGGAACAATTCAGAATTATTGCGAACTTTGTTTTGATTGGCAAGTATATGGAGGTTACCTTCTGACAGTGGTTAATGGCCAAGTCTGTATGGTCTCTTTGGTCTTCTCGTCAAGCCTCAAAACCGAGTCCTTGGTGACTCCGAGTAGTCGCGGCACCAGCTTATTCTTTCCCTTCATTTTCTCCTTCACCAAGAAGAAGGTGACGCCGTAGGTGGGCAGGGAGCGCGCGGTTTTCGTGTACTTCACCTTTGCTTCCAGTTCGTTGAGCCCTGAGCACTTCTTATGCTCCTGGAACACCTTCTTTTCGATGCCCTTGATCTTGGCGTACCATTGCGGCAGGAACTCCTTCAAGCTGCGAATCAAAGTCGAGTTATTCAGTTGAGGGAGGATTGGGGGGCGTTGAGGTTGCTCACTCCAGAAAGCCGGGCTTGTGTTTGCTCTCGATGTGATCGCCGAACTGGATCTGGCATTGGACGCCCGCAAACTCGCAGGCCTTGTCTTGAGTGATGGGGTGGGCGCCATTAAGGATGGCGTCGCGCGCTTGCACGTACAAGAGGTTCAACTGCACGGGGTCGCGCGAGTCGATGTTCTGGTCGGAGAAGAAGAATTTTCTGCGCAGCAGGACGGTTTCGTTTTCGTCGATTCCTTGCTCGCGCAGCGTCTTTGATGGGTCTAGCCAGTTGACCTGCGACAGACGCACATTGTTGAATTCCAGCCCAAATGTTAATGGCGGGACTAAATACCTCATCATCAGTATGCAGCTTCTTTCGCAGTTGCTCCATTTTGTCGTTTTTCTTTTCGCGCTCCTCCTTCTTTCGCTTCAACGTCAAAGTGCCGTAGTTCCGGCTGTCGATGTTCTCCTGGTTCTCCGGCTCCTCCAACACCAGCGAGTACTCGTCGTGGTTGGTGATGCCCAGTTTCGTGCAAATCACCACCATCAGGTTGGCCACAATTTGCGAGTCGTCCACCATCATGGTCTTGAGGGAGCCTGCAACAACACAGCCACTGAGGACCTTCGAATGGTGCTGCAAGTGGTTGGCGCATTACCATCCAGCATCTTCACGCGCAACGTTCTCAGCTTGTTGCGGTACTCAATGGTGTCCCCACTCTTCAGAATGTAGTACTCTAAGTTGCGGGCAGGTTCCAGCCATACTCCCGTCGTGTTGTCCTCATCGGTCAGGAACAGCCCGTAGTCCTTGTCTGGAACCAGATAACCCCGTTAAGTGTCGCATTCGCTTTAGTTGGGTACGAGGAAGACTCACGTTGCACAGTCGCCTCCGGGCATTTCTCCCGGATAATCCTGCAGGCGTCGTGGACAGTCGTCGGCGAGCCGAAGACGATCGTTTTCGTGACATTGCTGTCGACGATGTTAATTCGCAGTGAAAGTGACATGGTTGCGTATTTCTGCAAAGATAAACCATCGGGATTAATTTCCAGATAAAGGCTTTCTGCGCCACTGGATTGCTAAGCAGGAATGCTGTGTTGCCGGGCAACGGGCCGTGCGGCGTCGTCGGCCGAGCCGGCGTCGGTTACGGCGCCGTTTCGGCGTCGCTCGGCCGTTCCGACGCCCCGCGAATGCAATCGATAGGCGGGCAGGACAAGAAACAGGGTGCGATGCACGTGGTTCGGAATGGGGTAATTGCTTGCTAGCACCAATACCTTGATGAATTGTTTTTCAATATTTTACCCCGATAACTATAATACTGAATTCGCGTGAGAACCGAGTGACGTCACCCGGTTCTCTTCCAGCAAAGCCCCCCAAGAAAACATTTCCACAGAAAGTGAATTAGGGAAGATGCGCAATGTTTCTGTTGGTAAATTTGGGACATTGACCTGAAGACTAATTCGCCAATGAAAGGGCAGGCATAAATGAACATTTGAGGTTCATAACATCGATATCACGCAGGAGAGACGCGTGTCGGCTGCCTTCACCCTCGACCCTTTAGCATCCGAAATAATAAGAGGGCACGTACTACAAAGGTTCATCGCTTGGCTGATGTCACTCAACGAGACCCACTTTTCGGATTTCGATGTTACGGCAAATTTTCGCTACAGTCTGCACCAATCGCGTTCGTTCAAGGTGTACATACAGTCGAAGTCGCTTAAATTAGGAAAAAGTTGCGCAATTAGGGAGCCATATACGAGCCATTTTCGAAAATCACGTATGTGTTTTAATTTTTAAAAGTCATTTTTCGGATTTTCGTTCTTTTTCATTTTAGAGGTAATGTCAAAGCATATCGAAAATCAAAAAATACTTTCTCATTCGCACTTTTTCGAGTGCTGCAAGATGGTGTCTATGACAATGTATTACAACGTTTCGTTTCTTTGAAAGCATCATCAACTTTTGTATTTCATATGGACCGAAAAAATTACATAACCTATTAGGTCGCTATTTTAAGAGCGAATTCAACGATGTCTAACGCAGGATAATTTGCAAAAAAATATTATAATATGCAAATATGGATATTACCGGATTGGATTTGTTAGTTTCCGGGTCTAAATCGTACTAGTAACAGAACCTAAAGAGTCTATAGTTATAACACTTGATGTAGGCAGTTTGACATTTCTTGACAAAGCTGACAAGTGTATAGCGTAAGGCCACTAAGAAATGTCAAATAAATTAGGTGAATGCGATTTGTGCAAATGACAGTGACGTCAAGTGAGCCTTGTTGTGTTAGGAGTGGGTGGCGGGCACACAATCAGCACACAATCCTATAAACGTCAAGTTATTTGCCAGCCACAGAATTCGCTCTAATTCCCCAATAAACCGCACTAATCCAATAATATGGCACAGATTTATTGGCTAATAACTCGATGGCCACATCGAGATGACCAATCAGGCCCCAGGACAGGATTGAGCTCGTAAAAACCGTCAAAGTATACTCAAACAAACAGTAATGATTGTCGTGCTCGTTTTGTTGCTCTTTGAATCCTTTCTATTAATACATGGAACGCTTTACCATGCGTTTTACGACGTTTCGGACGCGGCGTCTAAAATTGTTTCTGCCGATCATATTTTCGCGTCTGGGGGTTATTACAATGTAACGTGAGGCAATCAGGATGTGATATATTTAAACTTGCAACTTGATGTTGAGGGATCTCGGGAAATTGTCCGGACTTCGTCTGGTACGGTTCTATGCACTCTTGAGTTTGGTACCTATACATCCGTAGAAAGAAGGAAGGAGAGTAATTGACCTTAAGTTTCTTTTCTCCGCTTATGGGAAGTTTCTAAATTTGGGAAATTGGAGAACTGAGAACAGGACAATGATGCTACACGGTGTACAGTCTTAGGCTATTTTCCCGTGAATTTTCCTGCAAAGAAACGACTATGGTTGTTGCGTTAAAACGAAATCGACACGTTTTGCATAACGTGTAGGTCATCGACGATATAAAACCGTCCGGATTATCGCGCAATAACAATCACTTATCGAAGGGAAACTTCTTCCTTCAAGTTGCACGGATTGAGTCACTGGCCAAATTCAGTGTTTAGTAATCGTTCATTAAAAGAGTTAAACGATGACGTTGTGCACGTTCATTAAAGCGACAAAGTCCCGATAAACCGCCATTTATATCACACATTTGTCAGTTTATAGTGGGTCGTATTATTTCCGAAATTAAATTCTTCAGCAATGCAAATCGGCCTTTTACAGCCCCTAAGCCGCCAGGATGGGCAACTTAACAGATCCGAGATGTGCTCATTTACATGTTTATGGTCAGACGATAAAAATGTAGGGGGGTCGTTGCATTGGCCCCCCAGAGGTTTCCCAGCCCCTGCACTGATGATGCGATTATCCATCAGTTAATTGCGATCGCTGCTTAATTAAGGAAAAGGGGGGCTCTTCTGGAATTATCGCGAATCTAATCAGGATCGATGCAATGGGGTTGTTTTGTTGAAAGGTTTTCACCGGCATGTTCAACAGATTGGCTGTTTTGCCCAAAAGGGTGAAGTTCGGAGTCACAAAAAAGTGCCAAAATAAAATCAATGGAAAATGTGAAAGGCTGTTGGGGGGTTTCCGAAAAAGAGCCGCTGCTATTGCCAGATAACAACTTAAGGAAACATAGAGAACAACGAATCTAGGAAAGAACACCAGTAAAATACAATGGATACTAACTCCTAATAGTAATTGAAGGAAAACTTACAAGTCCATCGTGGAAACTGCACCGAACAGAGTCGATCTATACACCAAGAAGGGAAAGCTGGCTGTAACCGAACACCGCAAAGCCTCACTGGGAAATGACCCAAACTTGATCACATGCCAGGGTGAACGAATTTTCTCATCCCCTCGTTTGAGAAAAACCGGCCCCATTGGCGTGCCACCGAATATTACAAGAAACCGATGGGTGGGGAAGGACGCCGCATTCCCATTGGCTGGCGAGGATCGGCGCCACTTTGGCGCGACGCTTGAAATGCGGCGAAAACAAGCTCTCGGTTATATCTATATAAAAAGGGGGAGGCTGGACCCGGGGGGGTTGCATAATGCCCGTTATGTATCTATCGGGACATGGAACTGGAGTATTTTTCAAAAAATCATTTATGATTTGTTACAATAAGCCCACCCCAAAACAGATAGTTTGATAGGCAGAGCGAGCGATCCAGAAGTTTTGCGAACTTTCTTACGAACCGCGCCAGCTATCCAGATAATTGTCCTGGTTGTCCTGCAGGATGCCGCCTATCGAGGCGGCAGGAAGTCTCGGCGCCCGTCAGACGGACTACTCTTGAGCCACCAGAAATCCTGAAGGATAACCAGGACGTCCAAGAAATTATCAAGAGTTAGGCTTTTGTGGCCAGTTGTTCAGGCCTATAGGACATCGTGGAAAGGAATTTCTTGCTGGCGTTTCGCCTGAACAAGCCACTTGCATTTTCAGATGCGGTTGCTGCGCCGAGCAAACCACCAAAACAGGTGCCAAAAAGCTCACCAGTTTCACCATCAAAATTGCGTTGTAAGAGTGGAAAATATCTTGTGTGGAAACGCATTACGTTAGAAAGTGTAGTTGTGTAGGCGATGATTGAAAAAGTTTTTCTCCAGATGTTTCGCTTGCATTTGCGACTGTTACCCTCAGACGCGAATTCACTTAGTCCGATTTTGATTTTGAATATTACAGTCGAAAAACGCTTGACGCATTACGAATAATCATCAATTTTTCAGATCACATGTTTTTTTGTCAATACGATTTTATCAGAAGGAAACATGTACAGTCTGATCATTTATCCTTCATTGTTACGTCACGTATATCGCGCTTTGTCCGATAATGAGTGTTAACCATGGGGCATGTCGTAGCTTGTTCTGCTTGTTTTGTCAGCGCGAAACGCCACGGGCAGAGTTTATATGTTTATTGTCATTTGACATTTTATTAACTTTTGACGCCTAATTAATAACATTTGTTATTAACAATGCCGAAAAGATACAGCAAATGTGAACCGCTTTTAATATTCAACGTGAAAAAAATGCAGGAAAACCCCTTTTGAAAGTGGATTCAGTGTGTAATTTAAGAAAATATAACCTTATTTTACTTGATTATTTAAGCAAATTGTCTAAGCAAAATGCATTATTTTTGAGGGAGTATCTGATGCTCTGGAAGTATCACTATCCACTGTACAAAAGTCATCACAGAATGGGGTCCAAAGAGATAATGAGTAGAAGGAGTCCAATGATGAATAGAAGAAGAGGCCAAAAGTGGTTCATAACTATGTTGATAGACGAAGAATATAAGACGAAGGGCCACTTTATTCAAATATATACAGTCTGATCATTTATCCTTCATTGTTACGTCACGTATATCGCGCTTTGTCCGATAATGAGTGTTAACCATGGGGCATGTCGTAGCTTCTTCTGCTTGTTTTGTCAGCGCGAAACGCCACGGGCAGAGTTTATATGTTTATTGTCATTTGACATTTTATTAACTTTTGACGCCTAATTAATAACATTTGTTATTAACAATGCCGAAAAGATACAGCAAATGTGAACCGCTTTTAATATTCAACGTGAAAAAAATGCAGGAAAACTCCTTTTGAAAGTGGATTCAGTGTGTAATTTAAGAAAATATAACCTTAATTTACTTGATTATTTAGCCAAATTGTCTAAGTAAAATGCATTATTTTTGAGGGAGTATCTGATGCTCTGGAAGTTCACTATACACTGCACAAAAGTCATCACAGAATGGGGTCCAAAGAGATAATGAGTAGGAGTCCAATGATGAATAGAAGAAGAGGCCAAAAGTGGTTCATAACTATGTTGATGGACGAATATAAGACGAAGGGCCACTTTATTCAAATATCGAAATAATTTTAAAGAAATAAAATAATATACAGCCTTTAATACAGTGTTGCTAGCATTGATATGTTAATATGGGAGTTCTTTGTCATAGCTCGCTGAGCTGTCAACAACAATCAGCGGTACCTCGATGGGAGAAACAAATGCGATTTAATTACAGACGTCCCTCTTTTGCTGCCTGACGTCACGTTTTGTGACGTAACGTTGCACAATGAATGATCAAACTGTATGTACAGTGGGTTTTTCGGGTTTTTAGGCCGTCGTTCGGTAGAATTTCTTCTTGACGTTTCGCAAGCACGTGCGGCTTGCATCTTCAGAAGTGGTTTGCTTGAACGCTTACACTGTTCTGATGTTTGGCAGAAAAAGCAGAGAAGAACAACATGCCCTCAAGGAAATAGGAAGGAACACAAGCATTGTCGTCCTGCCAGCTGACAAAGGAAACGCTACAGTCAGCAGAATGAACAGAGAGCAGTACGAGCAGAAAATCCAAAACTTATTGGACTCAGTCACTTATACGAAGCTCAAAAAAGACCCGACTCAAGCCAAGCTCAGAAACATCAACCGCCTGATCAAAATATCCTCAATAGACGAGAACACCAGGAAGAGGATTATTAGGTCAGAAGCCCTCCCCCCGCGTTTGTATGGATTACCGAAGATTCACAAGGAAGGTGTACCACTAAGACCAATCGTCAGTGCCCCGGGATCACCAACTTACGATATAGCAAAATATCTATCATCAGAACAGTGTAAGCGTTCAAGCAAACCACTTCTGAAGATGCAAGCCGCACGTGCTTGCGAAACGTCAAGAAGAAATTCTACCGAACGACGGCCTAAAAACCCGAAAAACCCACTTGTTTCAAGGAATGGCCACGAAAGTCTATCTCTTTTGATGTATGTACAATGTTATTGGATTAAATGGGGTAAAATTGCTTTATTCAAAAATTGATTGAAATCAGATTCCCCACTCGTTTCGTCGTCACTTAAAATGCTGGTTTTTCTGTAAGCAAGTTAACAAAATTGGGGAAAAGAATAAAGCGAGAATGTTTGCAATCCTGACGAAAGAATGTATTGCAAAGGGGAGAGTCCATTGATGAGTAGATTTTACTATAACACATTCTAAAAATAATTCCTCAACTGATTGTTATCCTTCATAATATTTGGCTCCTGCTCCTTATTTATAGCTTCTCGGGCAAAACGTTGAATCACAACGCAGAAAACATCAGAAATAGACCCCAATTAGATTCATATTAGTATTTTTAGTTGGAGGAATTGTGCACTGATTAGCAAATACGTCGAGTTTTATTAAACGTTGCTAATGCGGAAACGAACCGAAGACGTCGTCTGTTTACCAGCAAGGTTTTTTATTGCACACTTTACTTGAAATTGCCAAATTGTTCCTTAATCATCATCGAGGCCTAATTGTTGCATCTTATAACCGACATAAATCCGTCCAACAGACTTTTTCCATTAGAGCATCGGCCACTTTATTGGATAAATGGATTATGACAAGCACACTTAAACCGATCCCTATAAACGTGGGGAAATGTGGATTTATCGTGGGGAATAAAAATGCCCATACTCGCAATTCAACTAATCGACCCTGCACTGGCTTTCTAAGTGAATCACTGCTGTATTTAAGCAACTGCTAATAGTCCCGGATATTTGGTAATGAGTAACCACAATTTTTGATAAATGTGGAACCTTGAAGTTTGCTTTAACAAGATACACACAAGCAATAGCAAGCCTTTTTGCAGCTTGAATTGGTGAGAAGATGCCAAAACAAGCCTATTGATTTTCATGAAAACAACTGAAATTAACCACCCCTGGGAGTGCTCTAATCAAGCCGGTCTAATAGAGGTTCGACTCAGCTCAGCTGTTTGTTGGCAGTTGGCATTTAAAGTCCACTAACCCCGCCGCTGGGTTTAAATCACCCCTGATGTATTATGGCGAATATAAATAAAAGAGAATGTCAGATTTATCGATTGGGCCCTAAGAATCAACGAAGGGTTGGCTTGCCATTGGACACACTAATCAATTAGGCCATGCGAAGCTAAAAATACATGGATTTGCTCATATAAACAACTGGAAAACTGACGATCATCTCATCAATAGAGCAACTTGAGATGTGCGTTATTTACATTATAAGCTTTCCTTAAAAAGGAGAACCGTGCAAAGGAACCGTGCAAAGGTTCTCCTGTTAGTTTTTGTGTGGCTGAAGCGGCACTTTGAGGTGATGTTGGAAGCATCTGGATAGGGAAAAGTTCAGAAGCGGAACACTATGAATAAAAATAACTACACTAGGGACAGATGATCAATAAATGGTCAGTTGTGGAGTATTAGGCGGGTTTTAAAGTGGCGCTTTGCTCTGAAAAATGACGGCAATATAATGAAACGTGTACGGTACCTGGCTCAGTTATCCAAGGGTTACATATCTGGAAAAACACACACTTTTTCACTAAGTTTGGACGTTTCACGCCCAGTTCTCAGTACATTTGGTCTGGCCAGACTTCACGATGTTGCCAAGCTTTGTAATGCACAATCCTTGGCAAACTTCTTTTATGAAAAAGGAAATTTGGTGATAGAGGAAAAGATACTCTGTGCATGTGATTCAGAGACGAAAACCCCGATATGGAAAAAATGCTCTTATCGATATTGACAAGAGGCTCATTGCGTACAATCTTTGACTAAACCCACTTGCGACTGAGTGATTACTTAGCCAGTTGTTATCAATTTCCGAATAATACAAATGTTTTTTAATGATTTCTTTATTCAGTCACTTTATTACAACGTTTCGGTTAGTAGTAGTAGTGTCTTCGTCCTCAAGTGGACACTTTGAGTGATTGCTTAATAGTTGAGCGTCATTTGGTCAGCATCGTTGAGTACACAGTCGGATAGATTCTGATCTTGCGATCCAGTTCTCGGAATAAATCCCTTGCCGCCTCCAAATCACTTGAAAAGGTGTATATTTTGTTTGAGGTTGTAGGCTTGTAATGTAATGAAGTCTTAGCCACAGTAAAAACTTTTTGCTACAGCGATCAATTTCTTTATTCAAGATTTAAGCCAGCCGCATTTGAGGGTTTGTTCTTGATCGATTTTTTAGGGTCTCTGTTACAAACGCGAAACGACGGCAATGTCGCTATTTCCCAGTGGCGTCAACTGGTGTCGTGTTTCCCAACCCAATCCATAGGCTTGCGTTTCTTTCCATTTCCCGTTTAATTTTGTGAAATTTTCGTCAGTTTTTGGGAATCTCTCGCAAAAATCGGCATTATTTGATATTTTTTCAGATCAGAAGATATTTTTCAGAGTTTAAATTTTTGGGGTTTTTGACTATTTTTTTGTTGTGTACTTTTGGCCTACTGGGCCATTGTCCAATTAATTGTGTTTATTGCATAGACCAGTGTAAATCATTGAAGAAATCACGCAGTCAGGGACTTATCGGCGTCACTTAAATCTCTCAATTCTCCGTCTAAACCGTGTAGGAATTAAATTTTTGCTTTCATGAATGAAACCACCTTTAAACACCTTGAACCTGGCGAGTAAAAATAGCAGGTACTAGTAAAATAAAATACTACCGAATTGTCGTTGGTGCTCTAATGAACTTGGGCGTCCGCTGAATTGTGTTCAGGTTGCGTAAATGAGTCATTTTTGGAACCTGGCCCGTATTTGCCAGTTTATGCACACTTTCCTGTGAGAATTCGCATGCATATGGCATTCAATCTGTGCTAAGTTCGAAAAAAAATCGATAACATTTGCCCCATTTAGCCCACACCAACGCACACTACTATTACATTAATTTATTGAACATGAGTAGGCCGTTGCAAGCACATTTCAACACCCACACGTCATCGGGTGCTAGATAGAGGACTAGTGAAATGGTACCCAAGGAGGTAAAGTAGACGAGAGTAGAAGAAGATCCATGAAAGTGGCCTTTTTCAAATGCTGCACAATTTTAAATATTGTGAAACGGCTGAAGGATCCACAATTAATGAGGCTCTGGATGATGGAAAGTTTCGTGTGTGTGTGTGTGTGTGTGTGTATTACTTTTACTTTATTTTAGAAGTTTGTTTTATATTGTTTTTGTCTATTAATGTTAGAAACGAAGTGTTATTTTCCAAACCTTTTAAATATATAAAGTATAAACATAAATAATTGTGTGTTTTTTTTATTTGTTTAATGCCCTTTCATATTTTTTAACGTATTTTGTGACGATACAAGGCCTACAAGATTGCCCTGCCCACCTGTTTTATTTTTTTATGAATCCGTAACGTCAAAAGGATTATTTCCCATATCAAAAGAGATTAGTGTGCTGCTTGGGCACCTTAAAAAGAATATGCACTTAACCTGTTAAACAGGGTGCTTCAAAATTGGCGTCATTCCTCTAGGGGTGTTCAGGGAGTACAGGAAAAATAATTTAAAAAAATAACTCTTATCAAAAATTGAGATATTTGCAAAAAACTAGATCAGAAGGATGGCAACAATGTTTTTCAAGTTAACCTGCCTTATTGACATTACGTAAATACCTGTTGCTTCTAAAATATCAAAAGCTCAAGTAACCAAAGGTAAACACAGAAAGTGAGGTTGAAATGCAATGAAATAGGTTAGTGCTACCGACGTCAACAAAAACCTCCTGTAAAAGGTTATGGATCAATGATCCCTTTGCAATTAAGTTGTTAAACCACAATACATGCTCCAAGTTCTGCCCGTTTAACTACAAACATGTTTGTACCAGTGTAATGATTTTATGGTGCGCTCTTCGTATATGTTAAGGGATTACACTGATCGATGGACGAATCGAACATATTCATATTAATATGAATGAATATTTGGCTTAGTTAAAAACCTTGCAGGGAAAACGCACTAACGTGTTCTGTCTTGTTGAAGTTCGAAACGTTCATATTCATAATAATCTAGAGCACGTAGTGAAAGTGAGAACATATGCTTGAAAGACGCAAACAGGTCAATGTGTTCACCAGAAGAAATAACAATTTTTTGCCGTCACAGGAAAAGTTGTGTGACAAATTATGGGTAAACGTCCCCACAACGTCCGCACACGTAATGTGGCAATCACTACTTTGGCAATTTTTATTGAATTCGTGTAAACTGGGTTCTCGATATGGATTTTTTTGTTCGCCCCCAGATGGGAATGGCTAACATTAGTGGCTGTCGCATCTTAAGGAAACGGCATCGATTACGTGCCAACTGGATGGGATTTTTCTTTGGCAAAAAATGTTTGCGAAAATAGATATCTGACAGGCGAGCGCATTCACTTATTTCTAGTCACTTCCGGTTCCTAGGCCCCGTTTCCGGCCGATCCGAGTTTGCCAAGTCGACCGGAAAGGCCTTTCTTTCGTAGACGCAGCGAACGCATGGGGGACGTTTTATTGATGATCTTGGCACTTGCAACAACGTGGCAAGTTGAGGAACAAGGAGTTTGAAAACTGCTCGATTTAACCAAGTGCTCAAAATTCCGCAGTATGTCAGCGCATCAATTAAATGGAACAGCAGTAAAACTCCCTGGGGAAAATGATGAAAACAAGTCGACGCCACGATACAAATCTACTTTACGACATCGACTGACAAAAAGATATCGGCGGGATGGAACAGGCCGTTTCTGCATGACCGATCCCTCGGGAAGATACTTTGTCATCCCCGCGGGGGTTGTTCTGCACCCCTTAATGGGTTATTTATGTCCGCGTGCCACTTTTCGGCCCAGTCCGCTTGCATAAGTGTTGGGGTTGGAAATAAACTCCGATTTGGATGTTTTCCAATGGGGCTGTTGACTTTCCAGCAACAGTTCATTAGGCACTGCATATTTTATCCGGTAGCAATTAAGCAAGAAAAAAGTGGGCGCAGTCGGGTAGCAATTGTGCGCTGCCTGATTGGAAGTCGTTTTCGATTTGTGCCACGGCGCCAAAAAGTTCAAAATTACGCCCCCGGCAGTTTCGACGACTCATCCCGCGGCATTAATTCCGCTAAATAAAAAGCCAAAGAATGCGATCCGGGTTTTATCGTTGGGGGGTCGCCAATACTAAAAAAACTTTTACATCATCATGACCCGAAAGAACTGTGCATAACAATGAATTGATGTCCCTTGTTTTCGCGGCTTTAGATCATGTGGCACAAGAGGGATGTGCTTATTGGCACTGCGTTCTCGAATATCATCCCGATCTATCCACAGGAGATTAAATATAAATTGTTGTGTATATTTTCCTGACTGTACTTCAATTTATTTCAAAATTTCCTGGGTTTCAGTCAATTTTATTGTTTGTTATTTAAAATGTTACAAATACGTTTCGGTGTCTTTCTCCACCATCATCAGTTTGTATGTCTAGATGTTTCTACCTTTACATTTGGTTGGACATTCTGTCACTTTCTGTGGACAAATGTCCAACCAAATGTAAAGGTAGAAACATCTAGACATACAAACTGATGATGGTGGAGAAAGACACCGAAATGTATTTGTAACATTTTAAATAATAAACAATAAAATTGACTGAAACCCAGGAAATTTTGAAATAAATTAAATATAAATTAAGTGACTTAACAATGTTGATTGTGTCGCGTCGACTGCAAAGTCGATAAAAAGCATTGAATAAGAACAGACGCGTAACATCAATGGGCATGATGACAGTAAAAAAGAATCAAAGGATGAATGGTTGTTTTAAAGGAAAATATATGTTGAAAGGATTCTGAAAAGTGACCCATTATTACTATGAATATTGGGATCAATAACAATTTTAATATAATGAAAGTATAAAATACAGCAATCGGCCATGTTGATCGAAACACCAATCAGATCGCATGACGTCACGCCCTCTGAAGTAATCACCGCGTCTGCGCCGTGTCCCTTCAATTGTTGTGACTAGTGGTACTGGGAAAGATTCGCAACCCGAACTCGGGTCTCGAGTCAACGGATCAGTACCAGAATTAGAGAACCACAACAATAGAGCAGAGGCACACTGCAAATTGTTAGAGGTCGTGACGTCACAAACACCAACGAACAATAAGGTAGGATATTGCGTCGATTTGCATGACGTCATGTGGTACTCCCCACAGTGTTGCTATACCTAAATCCTACCTGCCTAAATCAATTTATCAATGAAAATTTGCCTAGGTCACATGCATTTTAAATGGGATCAGCTGTTCACTTGACAAAAGTGCGCACCAAGTGACGTCATTGTCAACGATACCTTGTATCCATTGTATCATGGTATGACCCAGGAATGAGTCACTGTTCTCATGTTGGAACGTAGCCGTTAATGCGAGTCTTGTTATTCACGATGGGGGTTGTCCCTCTGGTGGATTACAAGGGCCGGTTTATTATATTAACATCTCAACTAATAATAATTATGGCGTCGTTAGCAGCGAAACACTATTGTAAATAATAGGTTTCTCGTGCGCGTTCCGTTATTAAGTCTCGGTCTCTGAATGGCACTTGGCGCTCTCTCTTCTTATTAATCGCATTTTGTGTTTGTAATGATAATTGTTAGTCGCTTTCAGTCGGGCCATTTGATATGTTAACATGACGATCCGGCATGGGGGGACTTGTTTGCTAGGGAATTACACTTGATTCCTTCCATTGTTCATGTTTGCAATCAAGTGCCAAGTGTGTTTGTGTTCCAAATGTTGGTTGTACAACCGCCATAGCGCACAACTATGTTGAAACAATCGATTTAAGAACGGTGGTCATAAATTAGGGAAAGACGATCGGGCATTGAGTGGTCAAAAGCCGCCAGAAAATGCAAAAAACTTTCCGCTCAATTCGCGTTTGGAGTAACGTGGTGATCGGAAAAGAGTGATTTGTTGCACCGCGCCCAAGCCCCCCCATAAGCAATTGGACATAAATCGTCGCAACCCTACAAACCAAACTGCATTAACTAATATGTGATTTAATCAAGTTGCGTCGTTTGGATTGTTCGAGCGATTTATTCGATGGTCTTCGAGATGCCCCCACTCATATCTATATGGCCGTTTGTCTTGTGGAGCTACTGGGGGGAGTCTGAGGGTGGCCCTAATATTTCCCCAGCATTCTCAATAACGCTAAAGTTGTAAACATACAATTGACTGTTCTTAAGATAAAATCGGCACGAGCAATTTCGGATATTGGAATGGTAATCTGACAAATTTGAGCGATGATAAGGCCCCAGTCCCCTTCGATGCAATTGAGGGGATTGGTCCCAGTATCGCAAGGTTATGACGCAACGAAAAAAATGAATTATTTATCATTCTAGATCGGTCGATTTAATGGAGCAATTGCGACTTTGCAACATGATGGAAATGAAAAAAATTGAATTCAGAAACTTCGTATTCAACGGACGTTAGGTCAGGGCTACCAGGCGGCCTTCTCTTAAGCCGATTTGATTAATTGAAACACATTTACTTGGCGCAAAACAGCAAAACGCCATCGGCCAGATCGCTATGAGTCTGCACAATGCAAATGAGTTGTTTCGTTTTGGCGTTTGAGATGCCATTTACATAAAAGACTCCTCTCCATAGTGCTTTTCTGCTCATATTTCATCGTTGAATGGAAGATCATCTTCAAGGGGAACGTTGAGTGATCGCAGACGCAAACCATTCTAAGTGTTTGCTGTTTTCCTTAAAGAGATACTTGAACTAAAACAACTAATGGCAAATTGCAGCCCCAAAAAGTAACAACTTCACTCCTTTAAAGCTCATTCACACCGTGACATTAATGTCATGATATCTAATGCCGTGACAGCAGTAATTTTGATGGATGACACTAGCGTCACGACACTGTGACATTCAACTGTTCAGACAATGTCACTGTTGATTGGGCATTCACATGACGACATTAGATGTCACGACATCAATGTCACCGTGTGAACGAGCTTTTACTCTCAACCATCCAGCATTCAAATAAAGAATTTTTGTTTGCGGGACATTTTGGCGTCGTTGAGATGACGCCAAAAGTGACGGCGGAGGCGCCCTTGCCGGCGTCGGTCCTTCTGCAAAAACAACAAATTGTTTCAACTCGGGAGGGCCCGCCAAAAAAAAGTTTGGCAACGTTTCGCCGGAATGGGGAGCGATGGTCTCATGCTTTTAGGAACTTGTTTACCTCGAAGTGGACGGAAAAAATCATAAAAGGTTTGTGTTTTTTCTATTCCTCATAATTCTTTTGTGGTTTTAATGGAACTTTTGGTCTGTCAAAATACCGTCGAGTTCCCACCGCATCGTTCTTGGCAAAATTTTTTTTTAATATGAAGAACAAGTCGGGTGCACAAGAAGGAAAGCTTTGCTTCTTGAAGAATTACCTGGGACAGAAGAAAGGGGTCTAAAATTGGAAACCAACTACAGCTAAAGGAAGGGAAACTGGACGAACTTTCTTTTGGAAATAAAAGAAACTGAGGCAGAAGATCCAAAATGAAACGCGTTTCAAAGCAATATCCTTACTTTGATTAGATTACGGAAGAATTTGAAGATTAAATTTTTTATACTGTTGAAGAATTGGCTGTAGATATTCAAGAGTGTACCGGCACCAAGGCCATTTTGGCTGTAGCTGTATGAGTCTTTCCAAGATCTTTGTTAAGTTTGTGCGTTCGTATAGTAGTTGGGTGGGGGGGTTGTGTAGTGGGTTTTGGGGGTGTCTTATTCGTGTTATTAGTCTTAGTGCAATTTGTTCTGTTGTTTGTGTATAACGTTTTGTCCTTTCTGTTCCGTTGGTCATGAGTATATGTCCAAAGTCTAGCAAGGGTCTACAAATAGCTTTATATATTTTGGTGGCGGTGTTTGTGCTGATTCCTCTGTCTTTGTAGGTTAGTGATCCGAAGTGTTTTGTTCTCTTTATTGTTTCTGCCCTGATGTTTCGTATGTGTTTAGTGAATTTAAGTTTGTGGTCAATTGTGATTCCAAGGTATTTTACGTCGTTTTTTGGTTGTGTCGTTTGGCCGTCTGCAGTTATTGTAGGGGAGTCAGCGTTGAGTCTGTGGTTTGTGAGCAGAAGTTGGTTTTTTGACGCGTTTGGTGTTAGTCTCCATTTATAAATGTTGTTTCAAGAAGAAACCAGTTTAAAGCAAATGGACCACTGGAAGTGAAGAAACTCTTGCAGCGATATACAGAAGAAACTGTATCTCGAGCGAGAGGCAAAAGACCCGAAACAACAGCAAATTTATTAACGAAAACTGTAGAGAAACTTTCTGCAGTGATTGAAAAAGCTGCATGTCTGCAAGGGTGAAGAACGGGAGAATCAAAACTAGCAAATTTGACCAACAGGACAACAAATAATAATTGGGAATTTCGTAGTAGCAACGACAAGAAGCTGAAGAACGGAAAGGTGGATGAAAACACAAACAGTACCGAAAATTTATCTGCTAAAAATAGAAGGAACTTGGTGTTTTTTTGGCAAAAAAAGGCAATTTATCCAAAATTTGACCAAGGCAGTTATATTTGGGAAACAGTTGAGCCATTTTGTTAAAACTTGCCAAGTACTGTACAAAAAACATCGATAAACTTTTCCTCTAAACGCAAACACAAAACTCTTCAGCAGAACCTAGTGCTCATCGAACATTTGGCCCACTTTATTGTGTTTGATCTTCCGAAGAGCACCAAAGAAACCATAATTTGACGTAAAAAGTTGCAAAATTAGTCCATATTTTCGGTGTTTTTTCTGGAAGTTTAACTAGTATTGAAATAATTCGTAATGTAGCCTTCAAAGATTGGGATTTTCAATTTTTCAAGCAAACAGAAGGAAGGAAACTGAACCGTCTCGATGTCGAATGTTGTGTAATCAAAACACTTTCAGCATGAAAAGTAATTCTTTTCTTTACTTCCTTTGCGCTCAAACAGGAATTGCTTTTCCGGACTTTTTATGGAAAACTATCGTTGCCAAATTTTAGCATTGGAGACTCCCGGGCCGCCTCCTTGGCGCCCGGGATTGGCGCCGTTCAGCTTCCGCAATTCGTGTATCTCCCAATCGCAAAATGGAGAGCGACACATTCAGCTACAGAGACGATTCGGATCAGCGACAATTCCACTGGATCTATCCCGGTCTGCCTCAATTCACCTCCCGATTTCCTCGTCAGTTTATCATTATTTTTACTTATCCCGCAGTATAAGTCCTTTGATCAAGGATAAGAATAAATTAATTGAGAACCAGGCACCTTTGAACAGTTTAAATTTGATATGGTGGAGACAAAAAGATGTTTTTTTTATGGTTGTAGAAAAATTAGGGCAATTAGCAAATCCAGGCGTTTGGCACATTCGAATCAAAAGTGCTTAATTCGTTGTGTGTGACGACAGCAACTGAAAAACGAAACAATTGAAAAACTAGGAAGAATTGATAACATTCCGTCGGTTGCTCGCAATCTCTCATTGGCTGATTCTCATGCGCCCTGCCGGCCAATGGGGCGCCGCTCTCCGAACAGATAATCTCCTAATCCGAATAGTTTTAATCGTCTTATTTATGGCATGTTTACGCTACTGTTTTGGCCCCCTTGCAAACTGACATTTGTCAAAATAACAAAGCGCCCGAAATGGAAAAAGTTATTTTGTTTTATGGCCGTCCCCGATATGTAGCCCAGGATTTTATGACTCCTGCCAAGTTTGTCGCACGAGGGTTGCATTCTGTGATGTTCGATGGATTTTATTGAGAAAAATCGTCTGATGCTAAAGAGGGTATTGTTTAGTGGTTACAAAACCACTTTTAAAGTTCTTCAATGGAATCTGGTGGGTTGTTTTTGAGTTGTCGGTTACAAAAAACACGCATCAAATCGCGCAAGTTTCCATAATTCTCTTTTTGTAAATTAACTAGCAAATTTCCACTTGGAATAGAAGAAAGAAGCAAGAAATTTGGCGAACAAAAGTGGACGCGCGATTGGTGTTCTGGTGAATGCGCCTGCGAAATAACACTCCTTCGCCCGCCCAGCAACTAGTGGCGTGCTTAGATAACGGATGCGCATTCTGGCACCTCCTCTTTGGGCAGGCTTCAATTCTTATTGGCCCGGCGCATTCGTTGAGAGAAAGCGACGTGGGGAATCGCCCAAGTGTGACTTGCCGATCACAGATGTCGCAGGTGTTTACAAAATGTCAATTTAATAGCCGATGATTTCTCACCTATTTCTGCTACAGGGCTAGGATGTTACGGGTTCCCACCGACGTCATGTGGTGCTCACTGCAGTGTTGCCACAATTAGCTCAAAGTGGATTTCGAATTTGGGCGAACATCAATGAAAATCTGCCTAGATTACATGGATTTTAAATGGGATCAGCTGTTCACTTTTCCAAAGTGCGCACCAGGTGACGTCATGCGCAAGAAAATCGAATTTTGAAACGATGAATATCCTACTTTGCATTCGTTGTATCATATACTTAACGGGTTCCCACTCTACAGTATTGGTACCGAAATTCTGGCCTTTCGCCGAGCGTGTCATGCGTCCTCTGGTCGTTCTGCAGTCCGTCAGGCAACCGCTAACCTTGATGAGTAAAAGCGATTGAAACCGAACAGAAAAATATGGTCGCTAAATCCGGTTTCAGCACTTTATTGGAATGCGTCGATTAATTCTTATCCAATTATCAGTGATAGCCAGTTGTAGGAAGTGAGTAAAAGAGAAAGTGCACAGCGAGGCAAACCAGTAGCGCCCCAGCAGCGACTAACCACAGAATTTTTGTTGCGAAATAAATGGGACACCCACAGAATGGCCCTCATACATGCCGCTTTAATAGCGTCGGCCCTCTTGGGCCTCTACCACCAAGTGCAAGCTGAGTACATCCCTCCAGGGCCCCTCTACAGGTGCCCGAAGGAGAAGCTGCTGCTCCACCCCTGCACTTGCGACATGGAGTCCGATCAGGGGCTCTGGGTCAGTTGCAACAACACCAACATTGCCAGCATGAGCTTGGCCCTCAACAATTTGGCCACATTCGAGTTGCCCATCGAAACTTTGACTATTAAGAGTTGCCACATTGGTAAGCAAACGATTATTTTGCTGGTAGCGGTTTTGGGTCCCGAAAATCAGCCTGCTTAAATGTACAATACTCTTCACGGGGTCCTACTTGAAATGTGAAACAGTGTAGGTACTTTTCCATATAGGCGGCAACGTCGCATCTTCAGAAAGATAAACTTCTAATACTCCATCGACCGGGAATCACCCTGTATATAACTGAATGTACAGTGTGTCTCACTTAAGATTAATTTTTGATGATATTTTTAGAAGTAGGGTTACCCATTTCTAACTTCAGATGTAAACACAGCCTACTATGACTTTGCGATTAAAGGAAATTCTCTATAGTTTGAGACATAAAAAAATCGCAGTGGGGTGCAAATGACACAGAAAACTTAAATCAGCTTTGAAATTGCAAAAAGACAATCTTAAACAATCAAATATGGTAAAAAGGAAAACATTGGTGTGAAAGAAAAATGCGAAAGGGTTGGAAATGCAAATACAGGACTTGTTGCGTCGAGCAAACCATACCTCAAGATGCAAGCCACTCGTGCTGGCGAAACGTCCGGAAAGAACCATTTTACACGACTAAAAAAATAAATTATGAAAACTTCGGACTGCCTGAACATTTCAAAAATGTCAAAATTTTATTTTTGGATTGAAACTGTATTCACAGCTGGAATAAAAGCTCGGCTACACGGTGACATTAACGTCGCGACATCTAATGTCGTGACGTGAATTCCGCAACAATGTCATTGTCTGAACAGTTGAAGGTCACAGTGTTGCGACGTCAGTGTCACGACATTAATGTCACCGTGTGAACGAGCTTTAACATTCTTTTTTTGGTAAGTTTTTCCGATATCTCCAACGCACCTGAAGATATAGAGAGTCCGATTTTAGAAAAGTTCGTGGCATTGGCGAAGCCAAACCTGGAAAATTTGCTTCTAAAAATAAATAAAATACAGGGCTGTTTCTTAATTAATAATTACGTGCGACACAAAGGTAAATGCTTATTAAAATTGTAAACAAAAAATGTCTTTATGAAAATTATGGTATTCTTCGTATAGAATCGGGCTGTGAAGGTTTCCTGTGGGCAGGTTTTCTCAATGCAGAATTAAACACGGCTGACATCACCGGCATATTTTCACCTCGCAACGTCCGAGTCATTATTTTTCGCAGGAATTAATTAAAACGAAATTAATTTAAAAGTAAAATTCATCTTAAGCGAATGTATTTTAAGCAACTTCCAGGGGCATAAATTGGGAGATCCGTAGAGCGTCGTTTGCTGAGCGGGGCGAAATATTAATGGATTTTAAATCTCAATTTGATTGGCTGCACATCGGAGCGTTATTTTCTAATTACCCTGTGTATTTGAAGCGTGCATTTTTCCGCCCGCATCGGTTGCATGTTGTGACAATGATTGCACCATAATGGAGATTGTTGGAAACGACCGTGGAAAAGCCCCGGAAAGTTGCCTTAATGCAATAATAAAATCCCGTTTTAATGCGATTAATCTGCAATTTAATTAATTAATGAAAATCTCTTAATGTTTTCAGCGAGACTTTTCGGCAGCCTTTTGTACAAGCTGAAACTTCGGGTGCTCCGGATCGAGGAGACTCCGCTAGAGATAATTGATGAGTTTTCCTTTTTGGGAGTGAACAACACGTTGAACGAGCTGCACATCGTTAATTCCAGTCTATTGGAGCTCCCCCTGGCTGCTTTTAAGGTGTGACGATTTTTGCTTATTGCTTCTTCGCCCCGTTAAGAGGCGACTGTATGTGTGATGCATCACATAAGACAAAACACCGGCCCCCGTCGCTCTTAAGGGAAAAATCGGGAGTGTTTCAATGGCTGTGCCAGCGAAATCTCTTCGCTGGCACTTATTGAAGCCATAATTCATAGCCACCTTTAAGGCCGAGCTCGGAAACGGCGCAATTTATTTGCGGTAATTCGTTTAAAAGCTACGCGGAACTACTGAAATTACTCCCACTGAACGGGCGAGGGGGTTAGATTTTCAACTGTTTTTTTTACTCCCTTATCCCGTTACTCAATACAAATATTTTCTCGGCGATAAAAGCCACGAACTAAAACGACTTACTGGAAATGGAAAATCCTTATTACTCAATAATTTCCATTATTACCTAGGAAATTCCGATAAAATTTTAATATCCTTACGTTCGAGGAGGGCAAATAAAAGGAAAAACGTAAGACGGTTTATCGAGGGCGTAGTTTAAACGATCGGTGGCCGATATTGGAATCGGTTTATTTCAGGCGAACCAAAACCCTTCGACTTTGTTTATTAGATAAATACGACGAGTTGCACCAAGAAAACGGCGAAAAGGAAACGGAAAAATAAATATTTTTCCCGGTCGCTTTACTCTGCAATTCATACAGGGTGATTGAACATCAATTATAGATACTTTACGCATATTTTGAATCACCCCGCGTTGGCCTACACACTGCAATAACAACGAGGAAAATAATGTTTCTTTGTCTAACGTGTGTATTCCGTCAAGTATTCAGTTATCGCTCCACTACTGGATTCTTCGCTGAACGGATATGTTGCCATCAAGCAACTGAAAGGCCCTAGAATATAAAACGTCCATTTAAGACCCCATTACTGTGCCATTGGCAATAAGGCAGTTTAATTTTTTCGCCGTTATAGTCTTATCTGCGATGTAGGCCCACAATATGGCCCCATTAAGTTGAGGCGCTGCGCCATTATTTTAACTGGCTCGCATTTTGTTTACCAACCCTTGTATGTGCGCCCTCATTTTCCTTAACATCGGCTTGGAAATTCGGCTGAAAGCCGACGCCTTAATGAAAAATTAATGTGATGCTCGCATATGAAATTATCCATGCCATGAGTTTTTTTGCTTGTCCATGGCCATCCTTTCTTAGGAAAATGTAAATCGTGTTTGGTTTGTTTTCCATTTTGGAAACGGGGATTTACCGGCTGTTTATTCAGCGAATCCTTCTTATTGGATAGTGCCCGCTACGATTTAGGGCTTTCCCGTGTAAATATGGATATAAAGTGGATGTTTTCTCTCTGTGTGCAGTCCATTGTTAGGGACGATCTCGCTGAAAAGATTCCCCAGCGACGTTGTCGGGGATTTGTTTGTTTTATTTAACTGCCTCTATACCGGATAGAGCTCAGTCCTCGCGACTTAGCAGCTCCGTTTTGTTACGATGTCAGTTGTTGTGTACTCAGATACTGGGAAACATCACGGTGCTCAATATCGATGGACACAACATAAGCGACCTGCCGAAGGAGGCGTTCTTCGAGAGCGAAATGAGCGGAAAACTGTTGAAACTGCACATTGTGAATGGCCATCTAAACACCCCACCGATTGAGGCATTGCAACCGCTCAGGTAATGGGAGCAGCGAAGTTAATAAAACGCTGTTCACTCAACGTAATAAATTGTTATTCAGAAAGTTGAAGACTCTAGACCTGCACGGCAATCGCATAAAAGAGCTGAAAAGGAACCAATTTAAAGGGCTGCGAGATGTCGAAATTCTGGATTTGAGCTTTAACATGATTCCGAAAATCGATTCCAGCCATTTGGCGGATTTGACGAAAATGTCGTGGCTTAACGTCTCTCATAATAGCCTGAAGGAACTCACCAGGTAAGTCGGGGAAATGATTTCTCTTGAACGAAACTGGAGCCGGCCAACTCTAGGCAGTTTCTAGCTGACAACAACAGGAAGCAATCTCAAGACCGGTGTCGCAATTATTAGTCCTTACTAGTTGTTTAAACGCCTAGAAAGCTGAACTGATGAAGACTAATAAGTCCGAAACCGGTCTTGAGATTGCTTCCTGTTGTTGATCAGAATCTTCCAATTGACTAGATAATGTGCATAATACCGGATGCTGCGAAACTTTGCAGTTTAGTTTTACAAGGAAAGTTTACGGTTTAGTGCCCTAAGTAGCAAACGACTTTGAAAACGATGTTATTTCAACCATTTCCGACACTTGCGGCTTCATTTATTCCAGTCATTAAAAAAACGCAACAGGCATGTGTCTCTCTTCAGTAAAACCAAAGAAAAAGAGATGGAACGCACTGCCGGCTGCACAGCGCAAAAGCAAAGCGCACGACTCAAGACTATTTATAAGACAGCATATTTATCAATTTATCGTCTGGCGTACGGCATAATATATAAATGAGTTTAATGCAACATAAACTGAGCCGGTGAGTTACTGCGCCGGTTCGTTTGGTTGGCGCACCAAGCCAAGCCGCCGGCACTGCGCCGGCTCTTGAAAATTCACTGAGTTACCCATCTCTAGTAAGCGTGATGTGGTGTCGCTGCTTCATTCACAGTCAAATTAAATGCGCACAATTTCATACTGTCTATTGTGTCATCTTGGAGGCATTTGCTTCATCGCGCAGACGTCTGTGTTCTTGGTAATCTTCTATGATCACAAGTGGAACATTGATCTTTTTTAGGCTTAAAATAACCCAAATTATAATGACTGCAAAAATGCGTCGATATGTAGCTTCAGACACCTTTGCTTGGTTCTTCGTAACAACATGACAACATGACTTATCCTTAGAGTGTTTGCTAGCTAGTTTTGGAGGTCTTGTGTCAGTGCGAGGCTTTCTACACTTAGGTTTAACCGATTCCACACAAGCCAATTTGAAATATTTCTGTCTATCATAACTCAATTGCCAGTAGTCAGCACACAGTTGCCTTCTCTCTTCAAAACTCAATTTGTATGTACACTTATACTTGCAGACGTCGCAATCGATATTTTTAGGAACTTTTGCAGGTCTCATTTTGTTGTGGATCTCATAAGGATCTCCTAAAGACCTCTTCTTTCTCTTTACGCTGTTTTTCCAATGATCGGGGTATGACTTTTGCCATCTAACTTTCTGTTTGGTTGCGTTAAGTGAATTGTTGTCCTCATCGTTACTAGAATTCGAATTCTACTAAGCTTGTTGGTGCGGGTGGATCCCCAAGAAAGGATTTTTGGGGCGTATATTATTAGTAGCTGGAGTGCTACCAAGCCCATTATCTGTCTCTAATGCCATTTGGTCACATTTTGATTTGGAATAAAAAAACGTGGTCTTAATCCCCTGGTTTGTTGGCGAAAGCATCACTTTAACTCATTACAATAACTTTCGCCACGCACTTTTCTGACTCGGTAACTAGCAACAAAATTTTCTTGATCCCCTGCTGGAAAGTACATACTTTCGCTACTGTTTTTTTTGGACTGCAAAAGCATCACTTTTACCCATTACAATAGCTTTCGCCACGCACCTTTCTGACTCGGTAACTAGCAACGGCGAATTTCGTTGATAAATCGTTTCGGACGTTTTGGGGGACTTAGTAGAGCTGATCAATTTAAGTCGATATAATTTTTTTCTTCTGGAAACTTGGTCATTAAAACATGTTTTAGTGCACCTATTTCTGGGGCCTTGGGGGGGCGTTATCCGTCCTCCAAGACAAATATATAATTTGTTTTAATTACTTGCTCAACCCAACACAAATGGTCACTTCAGCTTGAAGCCGACGATATATGAAATGACATTTTTCAATTGCATCGGCCGGCTCTTTGTTAGGGCCGTATCAATAATCCGAACCGAGTGGAAAACTTTGTTCCTGCGGATTTGCCAGCGGGAAACTCGAGTTTGTCATTAATTAAAATTGCATATATTTCCGCAAAGTGTACACGGCAATTGAAATATTCTGGCTCCAGTGGGGTAAAATTGGACGTGCAATTAAAGTGCTCATTAGTGAAACCTGCACAATTCGACATTGTCGTTTTAGTTACCTTCATTCGAATTGTGTCAGTTTATTGATGCGATTATCATGTATGTATGCATTGGGCCGAATGCATTTTAATCGATCATTAATGTGAGCGTCGAGGGGGATTGTTTGATTTATCCACGCTTGTCTTTCGGTGGGTTTAGAGGAGCGTTTGCAAGAAACACGGTGCTGCGTGTGCTCAATATGTCTTTCAATCAAATAAAAAAACTGGATTCGAACTCGTTTCGTGGAATGAGGTTTTTGCGGCGACTGTTCCTGTCTGATAACCTAATTGGGGACGTCGGCCGCGGCACATTCGGCTCATTGCAGCGCATCGGAACTATAGATCTGGCCCGAAATGTGCTCAGGAAAGTCGACTACCAGATGTTCTTCCAGCTGAACTTTATTGAGGTACGGCCGCGCTCCATTCCTGCCCGTAACTCGAATATCCGAGACGACATTGTTCTTGCAGCTTCTCGATTTGTCGGAGAACCAAATCAGCGAGGTGCAAAAGCTGGCCTTTAAGGATCTGTACTTGTCCACCATCAACATGGCGAGAAACAAAATCACCACCATCGAGAGCGGCGCGTTTGAGAACTGCGCCAATGTGACCAAGTTGGACTTGTCGGAAAACCAGCTACGGGACATTCCAAAGAGGGCGTTTGACGAAACCACCTACGCCACTGAGTTGCAGTTGGCCCACAATTTCTTCACCAGCATGGAACAGGTGAGTGAGCACAATGACATCATTTTCCACATTGAAACAATGAATGTTCAGATTCCGCTGCACAACATGACGGGGCTGAAGATCTTGAACGTGTCCCACAATCAGATTGAAACCGTGCCCAAGAAAACGTTCCCCAAACTCTACGAGTTGCACACGATCGATCTGTCCTACAACAATCTATCTGGTGAGGGTTTTCAGATTCACTGGGCTAAAATGGCATTTTTGCTCAACTCCCCCCAATCTCTTCCAGACATATTTAATTCGGTTTTCACCACGCTGTTCTCCCTAAGGACGCTAGATCTCAGCCATAATTCTTTAGAGGCCATTAAACCGAGCACTTTCGGTCCGCTGCCTACTCTTTTAAGGCTGGATATGAGTTTCAACAAGTTGGAAACTATCGCCAAGAGCGCCCTTACTAGGTATGCGACAACAACAATCCAACGAATTTGTATGTATCAGGACGAAGATTGACCAAACGGTAAATGTTTAATCCTAGATTGGCCAGTACTCGAGAACTGATTGTGCGCCACAACAAGTTGAGCGCATTGTTTATCTTGCCGATTTCCACTTCTCATCTGGACCTGTCCCATAACGAGTTCGAAACTATCCCCCCCAAGCTGTGGCCCTCCATGAATTCCCTTCTGAGTTTGGACTTGAGTTTTAACCGGCTGGGCGATAGCCTGGAGCACGGGAGTTTTATGAACTTGCTGACACTGCAAAGGTAAGTTTCGGGTTTCAATTTGGGATGATGTTCTAAGAGGGTTCTTGCGGGTTTTGGCGGCCAGTTTAATGAAATTACCGCAACTGGAAGAGGACAACAGTTCGCAAAATCATACACAACATGTTCGTTTGCTTCAGTTCAATCGTTTGAAGTCAGCAGGGTCGATATTGCCAAACTTCCCGTCGTGTTCCCTCTGCACTATGATCCACTTTATTAACTGTCAAAACTTTCAGATTGAATTTGAGTTACAACGGCTTGACTCGACCTCCGTGGACGTCGATAAGCGAACTGACTGCGCTGCAATATTTGTACGTGCAGGTGAGCCGGCTGCCTTTTGTGCAAGGAAAAATGGTAAAAATCGACCGGTTTTTTTCTAATTCAGGGCAACAACTTGACGACACTGAACCGGAACGCGTTCGGCAAAGTTCCGGTGATGTTCGAGCTCGACCTCTCCAACAACGCCATCAACAACGTGAGCACAAGAGCCTTCGAGGGCCTGCTTCAGCTCATCCATCTCAAAATGAACAACAACAATATTAGCGTCATTCCTAACGGGGCGTTCCAGGGTAAGTGCACTTCGAGTCTCTCTCTCTCGTTGTCTCTGCTGCTTTCGGCTCTAAAGCTTTAAAGGGCAGCTTGCAGGATTCCGGGATTGCGTTTTCTATCGCGATTTAACCGTTGCATATTCCATGTAATTCCGCGCTCCTGAGCCGGATTTATTTGCTCAATTGTGCAAGCGGCTTGAGAGTATGAGCAGCAAAGGGAGTAGGTACTGAAGCGCATTACCTTTGGTAGTCAGTTTCAATAATTAGGCGCCTGCAATTAATGCATTGGATGGATCAAAGGCCTGTTGTTAATTATCTGGGATTTATAATTTTGCAAAACTCCATTATTATTCATTAATTTTGTGTGTACTGGAATATTTATATTTGCAAGTTGGAATCCGCACGATCCTTTGTTTAATATTTAATTATTATCTTCCTGTTGTATACCACTGTAATCCGACAAGTGCTTTTAGCGAAATTTGAATAATGCAGAAGTCCTGTTCCCGGCACGAAATTAGTCGAATGACTAGATGGGAATTAGATATACGGGATTTGAGGGTGTTAAGCGATAACGCGTTTTACTTGTTTCGGGCTCGAATACGGATTTTTTGCCTACTGGTAATTACTTTTTTTCATTTTAATATACGGTGCCGGCGTAAAAAATTAGACCCACGTGGAACGTCTACATAACATCAAATTATCCATCTTTTGACATAAAAATGACTGCTGAAAATGTCAAAGTGACAGGCTTACGCCATTTTCGCTGGTTTTTTCTAATGGGGCCATCAGAAAACCACTGAAAAAAATGATCTGCAAATTGACGGTTGACTGGAAGATGAACAGACCTTCAAAACAAGCTGTCACTCGACCACCCATTTCATTAGGAAAAACAAGCAAAAGACATAAGCCTGTCACTTTGACATTTTCAGCATTGATTTTTAAGTCGGCGACCCAAATTTTGTAAGCAATAGCTAAGGGGGGTCTAATTATTTACGCGGGCCCCGTATATTGATACTGTGTATTTGCTTTTTGCAGGATTAGTGTCGCTCACCGATCTGGACTTGTCGCAAAACAGACTAGTAAAACTAGACAACAAAACAAACGGCATTTTCGACGATTGTCTTTCTCTAGAACGGGTGAGTAGCGACGTTTAACGCGCCCGAGAAACGAATTGTTTTTGGGGCCAAGACACCGGGAAATAGCGCTGTGGCCTCATATAAAATAGCCGCCAGTTAATAAAGCCATAAGTGTCCCCATCAGGGCTTTTCTTTGTCTCCGGTGGCAACCTGCGAGGCCTCGAAATTGCTTTTCGTGGCGCAAAAAATCCATGTCTACAATTTGTGTTAGACTATATAACCCGGGGGGGAGAGTGAGTGGTGAACAGGGGAAATTTAAGAAATTGCTCAACATTTCGCACCTTTTGCACGGAAATTTATGGTATCGGTTGCTCTTCTCGTTTGCAGTTGAACCTTAGCCATAACCGAATCACGTTCATAACGAGAAAGATGTTCCCCAGCAATCCCTACATCCCCTACAAGCTGAAACAGATTGATTTGGCCTATAACTTTATTCCGGTCATCACCTACGACTTGACCTTTGGGACGTCGAAATTGGAAAAACTCAATATGAGCCATAACGCCATTGCAGACGTAAGAAAAGGTAAGTTTATGGATTTTGATTTATTTCAGCTGACATTGTCAAGGGCCTGTTTCGTAGGGGTAATTGGCAATCTGACTAGTGCGAAGCTTTTGGATCTCTCCCACAATAAGCTGCACGACCTGACAAGCGATCCGGACTTCTTCCGGCTACCTCCGAACATATCCAGCCTGTTACTGGCCGGTAACGAGCTGACAGAGTTGCCGTGGATGCACCTTAAAAACGTCTCGCACTTGAAGTGGGTGGACTTAAAGGATAATCTGCTGGACCAAATTGCCCAAAATGCCAGCGACCTCATCATGAGTGGCACCGAAATCGCCTATGAAGGTAATTGCCCGTGCAAACGTCAGTGTTGGGGATGTATTTTTTGTTTATTAGGCAACCCTGTGCACTGTGACTGTTTTTTGCGACCGCTGTTGCGTCACTTTACCGGCCAATTGCAGCTGTCGCCGACTTTCGAAAAAATCACGTGCGCCAGTCCGCCTCATCTCGAAGGAAAGCAGCTGTGCACTTTATCTGAAGAAGTGCTCATTTGTCTAGCCAATGTGAACACCACCAGACTGCTGGATAAATTGGACGGCGATTTTAACGTGCTGCCCGATCTGCGATTCAGGGAATTCAGCGTGTAAGTTTGTACGCTCCCAATAAGGCACGAGTGAAACTAGCAGGATTTCGGCGTTTCCAGGCGCAATCACATGCTGAAACTGAAATGGCGAGTTATGAAGCAGACTGACATCGCAGACACGTCGGTTTTTATCAGAGACAGCAAAAACCCGCTTGATATAGTTTATCAAATCACGTTGCCGTACTTCAAGCGGACGCTCGAAGTCGACTTGAAGGCGATAAAGAGCAAAGACATGCCGGTGAAAAGTTATCACGTCTGTCTCGTGTCCAAGACAAGCAGGAATGGCGTGCGAAAATTTTATCCGGAACAGTGCCGGGAGTTGGATGGCTCCGCAGCGACAGGTGATAATTCCAAAGTGAATAACTGTTTGTTACTTTTGGCTCTAATAGTTTATGTTTGGTTGTAGTACAAACTAGAAGTTTCTTTTTTTTTATTGCCAAATGCCTCCAAGTTTCCTATTCCAAGTCGCTCATCCTGTATAGCGTTCAATTTCGCGTAGTACGTTCAGCCTGCAATTTGAGATCCCCAATCACCGTCATTTGTTGATTTAATGTCGGGGCTCTCAAACCGTCCATTAAGGCAGAGCTTTCAATCAGCGTGGGCTTCGTAATGTCTTTTTCGCAACTTGATGGCTCTTTCTGGTTTGCAGATTTTTTGCGCAAAACTGCCTTTAATACACGCATATTTAACCGCCACCTAGACTCCAGTGTGATTCTGGTTGCAGTTGCTGTTTGGGATAAGGTAAGTGCAGTTTCACAGTATTCAGCTTCGCGCTTCAGATCCGAATCCAGATCAGAAGTTTCCATGCCGTTGGCAGTTGAAGAAATTTTATATCGCCGGCGACTGTCGTTCGTGCAGTTGGCGATTAACCAATGAGAGAAGGAGTTTCATATCACGTGGGTGAGTGACAGTGACATTTGTCAAAACGAGGCCGTGTTTTGTTTACGTTTCTGGCAAGATGGCAGATCATGTATTATTGGCTAAACACAACACACAACATAATCAACATCAAAATCATGGGCATACAATCTGTCAATCTGACGTCGGCAACTGCGACGGCACAATATAAATCGCAAACAGCAACGGCAACTGCACGAACGGCACCAACTGCAGAGTTTATGAACCAGTTTCATAATCACCCAAACTAGTTTGGAAAAGTGTTTCGCAAAAACTGCACTCATTCAATCAATCTTGAGCCCGTCCGTCTCGTTAATTGGTCGGATGGGTTTTCGCTTGCATTATTCAATAAGTACGCTCATTGCCCCGCTATTTCGTGATAAAACCACATTAGGCCCCTATGGAATGGCGAGTTAATTGCTGACTGTTGCGGTCGTTTCGATCCTTCCAACTGGAAGACGGCGCACATGAGTTTCCTCAGCTTTATCGTGCGAGATCACCGAAAAAAACACAGTTAGACGAGTCGGTTTGTAATAATTATAGCGGCCCCATCATTTCCTGAACAATGAAAAATTGATATCGGTCAGTAATTAATTGGCTGGCTAATTAACTTGGGACAACGCATTGTGGCACACGGTGCTTCCCATGCGATCCGGTACCGTTAAATTGGACGCGAAACCAACGTTATTGAGTCCCGGATTCCTACTTTTCATGTGCCAATATTGTCGACATGTGCGGCAGATAACTGGTGGAAGGTCTGGGTACTAAACAGTCGAGAGTCCAGACAATGCACGGTTGGTGTACTGGTAAGAAATTTACACCTTTGGCATATACCCAAGAACCATCAAGGTAAACCGAATGCCCACTCCATAGAGCGAGTGTTTCGCGACGGGTGCACTCGAGGACTCGGAGTCAGTTCAGTACCATTGCGCGGGTACCACCGTCCGTTTCACGCAAAGAGCCCACATTCCCATTGAACTATGTCTGAGTAAAGTGGACCCAAATCGGTACAGTGGCCACAACATTTCACTTTCGAATCGAATTGTTACACTTATATGTGTCTGAGTAGAACGGCGGCTCCGTGTTACAGGGTGTTTGCGTTGGCCCGTGCCCATTCGAAGGAAAATGAAGGTTATTTTTGGTGCGGTGTGGTGTTGTCTGTTGGTGGCGAAATCTATTGCTAAAGGTGAGTGGCACGGACTGGGGTCGGATGCGTCTTTGTTATTTTGCGCACTGTTTTCGATTAGATGGGTAGTTTTTGTCCCGATATCGAGCTTTGTCAATCGGGTCATTATTTGCCTTTGGTCAACAGCATTCGTTGTTGGCAATACATTAAGGCGAAATGTCAAGGATATCGACGCGCCTTTAGATTCCAGTTCTTTGCATTTTTTTCTTCAAATAGACAAGAACACCCAGCGAGCTGGTTTAGTGTCTTGAAATACCTTTTTGTGTGAACTTTCATGTTTTCTTGTTTAGTGGCATTAGCCCCCTATTGCCTCGCAGGTGACGTCGTTGTTGTACAAAAAATTGCATCTTTGTCATTGACACATTGACAGTGATTATTAACATTGATTGGCATCGGATATGGGAAAGTCGAAGTCGAAACGGATTCGACTTGGTTGCAGTCAGTCAGTTCGATGATCTCACCAATTAAAATACCGGTTTCCACTTTTGGGGGTCGTTCGATCTGCATATGTGGTTCTAAGCCGACACGATCGGTTAGGATCCGCAAATTTAGCGCTTACGTGATTAATTCCGCGGTGCAAATCACACAATTTTAAATAAATGTCGATAAACGCGGAATAATGACATGAAAACAATTGCGGATTATTAATTGCCGCCCTTGATCGAACAGGTTTTGGGGCCACTGATGAAAATAATAAAATAAATGTCCCTCGATGGGGGTGAATTGGTTGAATCAATTATTTACTTTTCATGCCTCGTTCGGTTTTTGGGACCGAAATTAATTGGAAAACCACAAAATCGCTTTAAATTTATTGTTAAACCGCCGTTTACGGGAAAATGCAAAAAATACGTTCTGCAGTAGTATTGTTTAACGATTTTCCCGGGTAATTAAATTGTTTTGTCAAATTATCAAGCTCGCTTTGCTTCCGCTCGGGTTTTATTCGAACGATTGGTTTAAATGCAGGAAAAACATTCAATGTCCTCTTCAGGTCGAACATTGCGTCCCATTATGCTGAGCTGATGGCATCCAAGCAACCCGTGAATGGCCAAGTGCATGTATACCTACATGTGAAAGATCCAGAGGCAGCAGAGCGCATTGTAATAAACAGAATAGAAGTAAATTATCGAGTTATCAACGGAGTTGTCAAGAAAACGGCCGCCTCGTAATGCATAAATCACGAGCTTTATGGAAAATCGGACGGAAATGTAATCTGCAAAATTGCCGTTTGGCGCATCGAAAATTGCATCGAGAACGCGTTTATTTAAACTTTAATAGTGTGGCGATGATGTCGTGGAAATTGACAAAAAAAATCGAAAAACAGCAGGTACGCGATCGGCGCTTTTGACATCTACAACGGGTCCTTTGTCTATTGGCCGTTCAGACAAAACGAAGTCGGTTGCTGTCAGCCAGTTGTCAACTTATAATTTTTAAACGTCAATTTCGCCCCACCCTCATAACTGCTTCGTTCATAATTGATGCGACCGATTGCCTTCGAACGATTCACTGGCGCTCGATCAATTAATCATCGATTGATTCGGTTGAAGCGGATCGATCACTCTCGAAAAATCGCCTGCTACTTGTCAATGGCACGAAAACTGAGCCATTTTTTTGTGGCCTGTCGGGTTACTTGCATGGAATCTGGGCAGTACCGATGTGGAACTAATCGCTTTATGTTTGTCTGCCCCAATGGACACACCCAGACGCGAAGATGCCACTTGGAAGGCGATGAATAATCGTGTACAGTGATTTACTGCTCAGATTCAACTGATTGAGGATAGTCCATTGGTTAAATTTTAAAAAATCAACACTCACGGGTTTCAACGTTGCCGTATACGTCCGAATGTTGCTGAAAGAAACTAGAGAATTTCAGAACCCAAGGGGGGTCATTGGAAGGGATTCACCAAGAAGATGGAAAGCGACTTTATATTAGGCGTGGGTAACACTGTGTTGCGTGGCACTTTTGTGTTGATGCCGCTCTCTGCGTCAATGCGTTATAACACCACGCGCCTTACGGCGCAACACCTTGAATAACACTTGACATTTAACCTCACTCAAGATGGCAGACTTCGGATTGCAAGTTCGTGAAGGCCGCACGCAATGTGATTCCCGATAACCAAAACCAGTTTGTGCTCAAAATACTTATCTGTTCATCAATTCTTATTTATCTTGGTTCGGTATGGGTTCAGCTAATACCCGAAGCCCAAAGAAAAATGTTAAACGTGTTGCACCGCATAAATGCATAAAATTACTATACGACACCACTACACATCACGTATCACAAGGTTCTCATAAATTGCACTGACACGTTGTATTGACGCGACAAGCCGCATTGGTATTACTGTGCCAACACCTGGAAATCCACTGTGTTCCTAACTACTGCTACTAACCCAGGCCTAGTACGAACATGTGGATAGAGCCAACGCATGATACAATGAATACAAAGTAGGATTTCATCGTTCGAAAATTCGATTTTCTTGGGCATGACGTCACCTGGTGCGCTCTATCTATTTCAAGCAAGCTATGGGAGAATGCTTGTTGTCGTACTGACACATTAAATGTTGCCTACTCTAGAGTATGCTCGAAGGATGTGAAAAATGATGATTTTGAGAGGAATTTGCAATTTGAACTTGTAGGGTACTTGCCAAAAGCAGGTTTAAAACGTAAGCTTTGTGCAGTTTCTTCTCTAAATTTGCTTAAGTTAAAATCGCTAACAAAACAACAGATAGATCGATTTCAATATTCGACCATTAGCCAGGAAAATAGCACCACAACCGCACGACACGCCCAAATTGGAAATCCACCTTGTGCTAGGTATGGCAACACGGCGGTGAGCACCGCATGACGTCAAGTAAATCGACGCAATATCCTGCCTTGGATTCATTGTATCATGGAGCCAACTCGGAAGGGCTAATTAAAATAGCCCGGGATGGAAGTCCTCTTCCACTGACACGTGAGGCGTGTGTAGAAGAGCATCCACAAACCTATAATAAAGAAGAAGAAGACGTTGTTGCCATAGCGAGATGACCAGGCCAGTTAATAACTGCAAGCCATAACCGATGCGTATAAAAAGCGCATCCAACTATTAAACAAATCAGTTAATAATTGTCGATCTTGGACAGTAAATCATCCGCAATGGGCATATTAAACAACATCACATATGTATTAAAGTATTACAAAAGTAACGGAACCGATCGGCTCAGCTTGGTACCATCGCAGAGAATTCTCCTTTCGACCAGTATCGTCGTCACTATTTATGAACCAGACACACACACACACACACACATGGGCGGCTCCTCCGTTATTCCTCTAAATTAACTAACTGCCTGCGGTAATGATCATTATTTGCATAAAATAACCGCAGGTACTTACAAAAGTTCGCTAATTAATTAATTAATTAATTGATCGTTGCCAGTTGCGTTTAAGCAAACACCCAGCTCCTCAAGCCGTTAACGATTTTAGACCGAAACTCTCCAATCAGTAAAGAGGAGAGTAGACCGACGTCATAAGCGTCAAGTGTCAAATTTACTGGGAGAGACACTGGTGACAGTTAATAACAGTCAATCATTTCGATGCATTAAACGAGCAACGGATGGCCAACTCGATCATATTAATACAATCTTCTTCCTCAGGCCGGCAACAGCCCATAATTACATATGCATAAATAAAAACGTTAACGGTGCTTTTAATTCGTACGATCGATCAAGTCGATGAATTGGACTGGAAGAGTTACAATATACAGGGTTGCTCATTAGTGCGTCAAAGTGCGATATCTCAGTAAATATGACCTTTAGAGGAAAATGTCTTCCAGGAAAGTTTTTCGTGCTTCTGAGATGCGGATTTTAAAATTGTTTGCCAGTATACGGGGTGCGTTATAAACGTGTGGTGGTAACCAACTATGGTTTTTTAAATGGAACTCCCCCTTTCTTTTGCGATTTTCGGATTTAGCGTCAAATTCTAATGTAAATTTATTTCGAAAATTTTATCTCAGAAACTTACGGTTTTCGAATTATTAGGAAAAATATGAAAATTTTGACAGCTACTGGGTTCCACATAAATCGATGCTGTACCCTACCCGCTGCGAATTTGGATAACAGTCTTCTGTGATTCGAAAAGGACCTAATAATCTACGTGCAGATTTGTTTTAATTCATAGAGAGATGTCCGTACACCGCTTAATTAGCTTCTAAATTTGCATGTTTTTAAACCTCAAAAAGTTGCTTATTTCAAATGGAACCCCCTAATTATTATTCAATTTTCGAATTTAGCGTCTAATTTTAGGGCTAGTTTATGTAAGGTGTCCTAGTCCTAAAAATCACCGTTTCTATGCTATTCGAAAAAATTTTAAAAATTATTTTATGATTATTTTGATCAAGTTAACCGGGTACATGTTGACATGGAAACAAAAAACAAACGTTTTTTTTTTATTGAAATTTGAAGAGAAGGAGATCGTGGCGGTTCCGTTTCTTGGCCACCTAGATCGCCAGACTTAACAACATTGGATTTTTTTCCATGGGGTCACATAAAAAACATTGAATATCAAACTGCTCCGACTACTGCAGACGATAGGAGACAACGAATAGTACATGCGTTTAGAAATTGTACCAGCATTGAGATGTTACGAGAAGTAAATAGGTCTTTTTTGGCAAGACTGCAGTTGTCTTCGGATCAAAATGGGGGACAGTTTGAGAACCTTTAATGAACACTGCATTTGTTTAAAAATAATGTGTTATTTAATTATTTATATTTAATAATACATTTATAATATTAAGTTTTTTATTTAAAGCATTTTTTGATGGTCGACATTTGCCCAGTTGACTTGATTCAAGCCACAATTAAGCTTTTTTCTAAATTTTGCCGGATAACTTAGAAACGGGAAGTTTTAAGGTTACCACACCTTACATAAACTAGCTTTAAAATTTGACGGTAAATCCAAAAATTGAAAAAAAATTGGGTGGTTCCATTTGAAATAACCAAGTTATTGAGATTAACAAACATGCAATTTTGGATGCTCATTGGGCGGTTTACTGGAAACTTTTCGTAAATTAACATACGTCAGCACATAGCTTGTTTAGTCCTCTTGGAGGTCCACAAGACCGATTTCGAAATTCGTTGCGATTAGGGTACAGCGTCAATTTCTGTGGAACCCAGCAGCTGTCAAAATTTTCATATTTTTTCGAATAATTCGAAAACCGTAAATTTTTCAGGCAAAATGTTTGAAATAAACTTACATTCAAATTTGACGATAAATCCGAAAAGCGCAAAAAAGGAGGGGTTCCATTAAAAAAAAACATAGTTGGTAACTACCACACGTTTATGACGCACCCAGTATATTGAAAAGTAATTATAAAATGTGCACCTTTTAAACATCAAAAACTTTCGTAGGAAGTATTTTCTTCTAAAGTTCATATTTACTGAGATATCGCACTTTGGCGCACTAATGAGCAACCCTGTATAATACTTGGGCAATGGATTCGACAAAAAACCGCAATTTTGACGGCTTGATTGATGGAAATCACGTTTGCACTTTCAAAACGAGATCGATTATTATCAATAAAATTCATGACGAAAAAAACTAGTTGAGTTTACACATCAGGAAATAGTGATTTCTTTCGGTCAAGGGCGATTCACCTCACTGATTCGGATCGATTTGATTTTCCATAATTCATCAACCCACTGGGTGTTCAATTTCTAAGCCATTTGCACTGGCTTCGGGTAATCACTTGTTTGTTTCCGTGCGTGTTTTGCTTGTGTGCTATTTGGCCGAGTGCGGCGAAACTCAGTTAATCCGCCTTTGCTCGAATTGAAACTATAAGCAAAGTTCTGCAATCAATATTGGATATTGGGCGGCTTTGCTTTGAGCCCCCCTGTTCGGACGGATGCATTGTTTGCGCAAATTTATTAGGAAACCGCGTAATCCGTTGCGATGCATCTCTTTGATCGATCAGTGGCGCATCCACTCGCCGTCTGTACTACTAATTGTTGCTCTTTTTCCTTCCACGTCTTTCCTCTTTGGGAAGTCAACAGGTGGTTCAAATGACAAAAATTCAGTTTATGCATAAGCCGCCTTACAAGGCCAATAATCTCCAGGCAACATCGCGCGTTTAATAATAATTGGGTAATCGGGATCGGGGGGGTTTTTCGCTGTTTGCCGCCGAAAGCTCATTAAAGGAAAAGGGGGGGAAAGTTGAATACGGCTGAGCTGCCGGATTTATTAAATTTTACATAAGCCAAATTACCTGAACGTCTTCGGGGAATTTGATGAGATTCCCCCCCCCCCCCCCCCCCGGGAGGGGAGGGGTGAGTTTCTCCCCGTCATGAATTTTTAACAGGTTCGCGTAGCTACTTTAAAACGTCAATATGGCGCCTTGATGTTACCTGGGGCCTTTTAAACATCAACATCTTCACGATTTAAACGGATCAGCCAGATTGGTGTTGAACGATCGGCTGTGCCTCAGTTATTGCCAAATCGAGCAAAAAACACTAGTCGACTTGTTAATAACAAATACCCTCGAAGGCATGTAGATAACCGCATAAATGGCTTATTAACTTATTCCGAGAGATTTCTCCGCGCTTATTGGGGTGCTGACAAAATTGCCGATCCCGGCATTTCACCGATATTCCCATTTCGAGTGGCGTAATTTACCCACGCAAGTGTTGCACCCTATCTAGTCGAGTTCTAGCAGTTGGAATTCGTTTTAAAGGTTTTTTCGAAATTTGACGCTTTATTGAGCAAAAATTGTTACAAATCGGCTATTCAAAGTATTGTCCGTCGCCAGCCACTACTTTTTCCCATCTTTCTGTCAATTTTCGCATACCAGCTCGGAAGAACAGTTCGTCTTTTGAGGCGATCCATGTTTTCGTTTCCTCGTCAGAGGTGAAGTGCTGGTCAGCCAAGCCATGGGCCATCGATCGGAACAAGTACTTAGTAATCGGACGGGGCAATATCTGGGGAATACGGAGGGTGCGGTAGAACATCCCATTTCAACGTTTCCAATTACTTTTTGACGGGATTTGCGACATGAGGACGAGCGTTGTCTGTTGCAAAATGACTTTGTCGGGCTGCTGCTGCTCGAATTGCGGCCGTTCTTCCTTCAATGCCCGGCTCAAACGCATCAATTGTGTTCGGGAGAGGTCCCCGGCGATGGTTTCGTTCGGTTTGAGCAGCTCATAATAAATGACGCTCAGCTGATCCCACCAAATACAGAGCATGAGCTTGGATCCATGGATATTCGGTCTTGGCGTTGATGACGATGTGTGGCCGGGGTATCCATACAATCTTTATCCATCCGCTTTTCATCGCCAGTGAGGATGCGATGCAAAAACCGTTCCTTTTTTGAGCAGCTGTTCGCACGTCCACTTCTCTCGGCTTCAGCTCTTATGGCACCCAATTTTCTTGCTTCTGAAGCATACGCATGGCTTTGAGACGTTTGCCGATTGTTGACAAGTCAACTCCCAATGATACGGACAATTCTTGGAGCGTTTGACACGGATCTTCGTCGAGTAACGCATCCAATTCTTCGTCTTCGAACTTTTTCGGCCGTCCGGGACGTTCCTTGTCGTCGGTGTCAAAATCACCACTTTTGACCCGTCGAAACCAGTATAGTTTTGCAGTGCCCACATGCAACATACGTTTATAACGCCATTTCTTAGAAAACCTTTAAAACGAATGCCAACTCCTAATACTAAATATACAGGGTGATTCAAAATGGTTGGCTACCATTTGCAGAAAACGAAATCGGAAACAATGTGTTCGGTTGCCACTACAAATGAGGTTTGTCGCATTAAGACTACGCAAATACCTGATATTTTACCACAATTAGAAGACAAATACAGGAAAAAACGGATGATTTTACTGATGAAACTCTACATGGGTCACTCTGATCAGTTGAGAGTTCCGAAAGCAAATTGAGAGCAGGAAGTTTTATGTTAAGACCAAGATTTCGGCGCTAAAAATGCAGGTTTCCTTAACTATTGCTTGATAGAGAGTGCGACTTCAGACAAGACCTCAGTAGTCAGCTGTCCAGCTGCGGCAACTTTCCCTTTCACATAGTGATGAGCAAAGCAAGACCATCCAGAATCACCCTGTAGAACTCTTTAGTCTGGGCTCATTAGTGTGCGGAAAAAAAACTGGACATTTGCTGAGCGCTAGTTACCAATAAAGGCCAATATTACTAATGAGAGACGAGAGCTTACCGCAGGTATTCGGGCTGTTTGGAGGCTCTGGTTGGCCGGGAACTTTGGCACAGACGCCAACCAGCCGGCGCTATTATGACGCCTCTAATTTAGCCTTCATGCCGCTAGATTCGGATTTCCAAAGCAAAATCTGCGGGGCTTTAACTAGAGGAGTTCTTTGCTCAAATTTCACTTACATTTGTTTTTTTTTGTGCAATTGACGGTAGATATGAGAGTGTATGTAGTTACATTATTACACAGCCAGCCCATCACGATGTAATCAAATCAACCACGATATAAGGGTGGAATTTCGCCGAGTTTCCCTTAATGCCCAACTCCGTTCGACGTTCTCCTTTATATATCTCCAGGCGAGTGGAAATTTCCCCGCGTTACCATTTCCAGGTAAGGCTGGAGCGAAACAGGGAAGCGATACGGCGAAACTTAATAATAATAATGATAATCGTGCATCGAATTTAAGTTTCCAGTTGCTTTCCATCGCAGGGCGACTCCATACTGGCCGGGCTTGAACCCAACAGGTTTTCAAAATGAAGGGAGGGGCGTTTTTCTGGCGCTGTATACATTAAGAGGGCAACTTATCAAAGCGCTTTCGATATTTTTGCAGGCGTTTTTCTTTTTTTTGCGAAAATAAATCACGCGCCGCTCTCTCATGAATTATGAAATGCGAACGGCAGCCGGTAAAAATGAAAAACGACTGGTGCCCGCCATGGAAATTCCATGTATATGTTTGCCGTTTCACAAAAAGCTTTCGATTGAAATTGCCTCCATAGATATAGAGAGTGTGTTGAGGGCCGAAGCAGAGCAGCTCAGCCCAGATCCGATCACGAGTGGCCATTAGTCAATTACGAGGAGAAATCAAATGTTAAAGGACGATGCCGTTCTATGGTCATTATTAGTGAGGATAATTGCGTTTCACACACACGTTAATTAGTGGGCCCCGAGTGCTCGTAATAAAAGCCAAGTGCAATGTTTACTTTCGACGATTTCCATATTGTTAAGCAACCGGCCAGTGTGGCGTTTCCTTATTGGGTGCCGATCATCATTAGTTTCTCTCTGGGAATTCGTTTTCCATAACAGTTTTTCCGGACGTGGCGAGTCCTAATGGGCGAGTGCAGTTCAGTTCAGTTTTCCCCATTTGGGCGATGCGTGAAGACATTTTCACTAGTTTCTCGGTGTCGCAACAATATGCTCTGCAACTGGTGAGTTTTGAGGGCTTTTAGGCGTAAAAAGTCAGGAAGAAATTCTCGAAAAACTCACCAGTTTCAACGCATATTGTTTTTTTTGCGGATTACTTGGGCTTCTGATTAAGAAAGAAAAATTCGGCTTTAAATAGGATAAACTTGTCTTGCTGAAAGCGTCGTTATCTTGTTGAGAATGCAACGAAAAAACACAACATTCTCTTGTCATTTCCGGTCGTTAATATCTAGGCAAACGGACTACTAATAGGGCTTGATTAAAACAAGCCGGCAACAGATTTTTAATTAATTCAACAAATTCATAGCTCGATAAATTCGGATAAATTTCATAATTACCAGGCTTAATTGAGCGCGAAATTAGCGAATTTATCTCAAGAAAACAGGCTACCTGGTTTAACGACGCGACGCCGATAAAAAGTAGATGCGCCTATTTGTTTGCCGAGATAATCCGATTCAGATTAGGGTTTGCCGATGAAATTGATTATCGGAAGAATATTTCGCGAGTGAATTCGGTCATTGAGATGGATCCACATTAGCCCAAATTGCCGCTTGGATCGCAAATCGACTTAGGCGGGAACGTTGTTGGAAATTCTAGCTTTTTACTAGATGTTTCCTTTACTCTTACTGCTCGTACCCCACAAAATAAACTAATTTTTATTAGTTTTCATTCTCAAGTTTAAAGCTGGATTTATAAACTGTGCAGTTGGTGCCGTTGGTTCGTAATTATATCGAAGACTTATAAAAAAATTCAATGCCAAAACATGATGATGGTGGAGAAAGACACCGAAACGTTTTCAGAATGAAATAATAAACAAATGATTGACTGCAAAAAAAACAAGGAATTTTTTAAATTTTGAATTAAATTAAAATACAGGCAGGAAAATATTCACAATAAAAAAATAATGGAATATGACAGATTAAAGAGCACCACAACCGCACGACGACACGCCCAAATTTGAATTCCACCTTGTGCTAGGTATAGCAACACTGCGGTGAGCACCACACGACGTCACGCAAATGGACGCAAATGGACGCAATATCCTACCTTGTTGTATTCATTGCATCATGAGTTGAATCTGGGCGCTGTTACACGGGTGATCACTTCGACCGTTACCTCATCGCCTTTGATAATGTCTGCCGCAATTGCAGACGAAACGTCAGGTTGTAAACCTTATGGACCACGGCCTACAAGCCCGGAAAACCAATATTTTACTGATATATATATATGATTATTGGTACCTAGATATTGTTGTTTCCTAGTTAATTTTTGATACAGATATAAATATCGGTCGTATTCATGCAGTGTAATCTACAACTTCTGGCAACTTTTCGGAAGTGACATTGAAGGGGTTAGAACTGTGATCAAAATGCAACTAACAACACTATTCACTAAATCACTTAACACTTGGACGAGTGGGCTGGTTCGTTGCTTCGAGCTGGCCTGTGTGCACGTTTAGTCGGTGCACTAGAGGATGGAATGGGGCTCTACAAGGCGTGACAACCACCCACATCAGGGACATAGGGGCCGCCATGGGGGTGCAAGGATACTCCCACCTGACAGCGGACTTAGATTCGCAAGGAAGTTTAAAGTGGAAATTCCAACAAAACACAGCTGAGACACTAGGACAGTGACTGCCCGAAAGGGGGGTGAACCACCCTACTATTACTACTACTACTACTTTCGCTTCCTTTCGAGGCACAAGACTACACCCCGCCGCTGACTTTTTGGCGATTCCCAGTTCCAAGCACAATCACTGGTCATTTTTGCCACATGAGCTTGACCAGCATCTCTTTGTTAAAAGTGTCCTCAATCCTGAACAGTGTCCGAATGAGTAGCGGAATGCAAAGCCATTAAAACTAAATACACATCGGATGGAGGAACTCTGCCAATGGGCCCGATTCCGGTTTTTCGAGTTCGGTCTTTTCAGCACCAACAAAATAACCAAGACGTAACTCTTCGTGAGATGCGTATCGGCCTCCAAAGCGGCTGTGTGCGAAATGGTCCGATACGTAATAAAGATAAGGTTCAACATTTGAAGATGGTTGCAAATCTTCGTTTTTAAGTGCACCAGGCCATGCTGCATGTCTGCTAGTCATTGGTGTTAGTGGAGCATTCAATACGAAGACAGATGATGTTCGTGTGCCACTTTTCGAAAACTAGACGAACATTTCATTTTCTCATAGACACAGCTTTCTTTTACAAGCTTCAGTGGTTCTCATTCATCATCAGTGGTTCACTTATCTCAGTGTTAACGGTCGAGGAGTCTTCATGGGTTCACCCTGTCTCTAAGCAGTAAAACATGTAAAGCAACGAAAACGAATTAACTTTTTAAGGTCCATTTTCTGTAAAAGTGTCGTTTTTCTCTCCCGGCACATACTGCGCCATTTCGTTCCAAATTATGGTCCTGATTTGAATTAATTTGTACTCTGTTGTGTCCCGTTTTCCGGCAGGTTTCGCTTCAGGCCAAGCGCAAGTTTGCGCTTATTTAGAGGACACAGTCATGCTCTTAGTGAGGCAAAAACCCGATTAATTCAACGCAGTTATTAGAAGCTCATCATTTGCTCCAATTTCCGCCAATCTGGCAGTACTGCCACACCCAAACGGAAATTAGCGCTTAAGTACTTACACTGATAGCATTATTATGCAAATGCGGCCTGCAACGGGCAAACACCGTGGCGGCCCTTAAGACCGGCTCCTGAAATGTACATGTTGCTAATTTGTTTAATAAATTGCCGGATTATGGACTTAAGAGGTACATTGGCGAGGAATCAGAATGCACACACGGATGGGTCATAATGTGCATTTAGTGTTGCCACAAAATAATTGTGTGTGTGTCTCTTGCTGCTGCCGGACTAATGAGTGGAGTGAAAGAGAAAGTGGCTCGGTCGGATCGGTTTCACGCGAATCAAGAGTGCAATTAATCACCTTGCATTGCATTGTTTTCTCAAGTCCCGCTAAATTAGAATGCAAATGCACAATTGTAATTATTCCATCTGTGCAAGAGAGGCGTGAGACTGGCGTTAATTATTATTATGAACAATGCATGTTGCGAGAGTGCGTGTTTGCTTATGCAGGGCCTTAATGGATTATCAACTAATCCGGTTTTTTTTGCCTCAATTAGCTGAAATGCACTTGTTATTTGAAAGAACATTTGCTGTGAATCTCTGTTGAGCTTTGAATAGGTTTTCGTAAATTTGTAAATGTTGAGACTCCACTGAGCATTGGAAGCACGAACGCGATGACCATAACAGTCCCCAAACTAATTAGTATTCAGCATGGAAAGGTCCCATCTGTGAATGTCGGGCTTTTTAAGAATTTATGCTTCTTAAGCATGGCGGTTAAGTTGAATGGGCGTTTAAATTTGAATTTTTCGCGACCGACGTTGTTTAGGGGCCATTGTTTGGTGGCCAGTCCACGCCACTTGTGCTTTTGGTTTGAAAACGGGCCTTTCCTGTTTTTAGTGGCCTTCTTGGATGATGCGATGGCAAATCTGCTCGGCTTAATTTCCTGTTAATTCTGGGCAATTAACCAATCGCGCCGCAGGCACAAAGCGCGCAGTTCAAGCGATGGATAAGGGGAGGGCGGCCAGTTTGCGTTTCTCCCGAAAGTTTAATTGTTTCGTATTACTTTACTTGGGGTCTAATTTGCGGGGCGGCGGTTTTTAGCACGTGACGCTCGTTTTCCCGATTCGCTTAATGAGGCCCGACCGGCCAGGGAACAGAACGTTTCGCCACCAAGTCTTACATACAAAGCGAAACTTGTTTTTTCCAGTAAAGTGCACATGTAAATCCGTGAGTAAACAACGGGTTATACACCTCCTCCTCGATACACGAACCGTATCGCCTTAATAGCAGGCAATTTTTAATCCGCTTAATTAATACATGGTAACCGCGCCGCATGGTAACATAAGAAGGAAGTCGAGTCCATTGTTTCAATTTGTAGCGGACGTTATTTTCACGCGATGTTCACGCGGCATCGGCCGCTGGATGGATGAGTCCTGACCTGGCCGCTTCCAATGAATCACACCCGACTTACCAAATAAGGGTGGCCGAGAAAAAAAAACAGCACAATGACAAATCCGCCTATTTTGTGGGCGTGGGTTCTGCCCAATTTGGGCTGCTGCCTACGCCGCCACAAAAAAACGGTAAACTATGTTAGGAAACGGCATTGTTTACTCGTTTATAACAGTTACCGAACTGGGGAAAGTATTTGTCGGAAGTCAGGCAACAGTGTACATTTCGCACCTGGATAGGGTCAAATTCATTGTTCCAAAATTCGATTTTATTGCGCATGACGTCACCTGGTGCGCTCTTAGTATTTCAAGCAAGCTATCGGCGAATGCTTGTTGTCGTACGGACACTTTACTACCTACGCTAGAATATGCTCCAGGCATGTGAAACATGATGATTTTGAGTGGAATTTGCAATTTGAACTTGAGGGTACTTGCCAAAAGCGGGTTTAAAACATAAGCTTAGCGCAGTTCCTTTCCTAAATTTGCTTAAAGTTAAAATCGCTAACGAAACAACAGATAGATCGATTTTAATTTTTTTAGCAGCACTACAAACCACATATTCCGTGGTAAATAATAGAAAACTAACATTTTCTGCAAGAATACATTTTAAGGAGCTGACACTATACTTTATTGCACATCTGACAACTATGCTTCCTTTACTCTTACTGCTCCTGGTCCACAAAATCAACTAATTTTTGTTACTGTTCATTTTCAAGTTTAAAACCCGCTGCAAAGCATTTTGTAATTATATCGAAGATTAAAAAAATGGAATGTGACAAAGACGAAATAAGCTATAGCCTAGCACCACAACCGCACCTTGTGCTAGGCATGGAAACACTGCGGTGAGCACCACATGACGTCACCCAAATCCACGCAATATTCTACCGTGTGATCCGTCAATGTGCTCTCGATGTCACTCGCTCCTTTACTCTCACTAGAGAGTCTCTTTTTCCTTGTCTAAGGTCGTTTCTTTTTAAACGCCCTGACCGCCGTCATTCAATAACCGAATTGTGACGATGCGATGCATTAATTGCGATCAATAGGAGAGTGCATGAAAAGTCGTAATTGGTATATTGCAGGCGGTCTCACAAACAAAACAAAGTAAAAGCAAACAAAAGCCGACGCGAACGCCATCCAGACAACATTACTGTTGAAGTATCGTGTAGTTATCTCGTAATTATGTATTGCTTTGTCAGAGGCGGGCAATTTAGTAGATGAAGAATTATATTGTTTGGGCCGCATGCGATTTTCCCATGTTGTGGCGCATCTAATAAACCCCATACGTGTATGGCGGCCGTGGATCTTTGTCTTGTAGTCGAGCAAAAAATTGCGTCTCTTTTACGGCCCGGTAAATAACATGGTGGCAAATAATGCGAATTGTGTTGACTACAATGATTGCGTTTAATTAGCAACAGGATCAACAGGGCGGAAACGCTTTTTGCGACTGACAATGTCAAATAAATCGCCTGCCGGCTGACCCGACTTGAACCCCATTGACACAATTCTCTGGCCATATTCTAGTCGTTTTTAAGCCATCCCACATGTGCACAAAATTTCCGCGATTTTGCAGATATACTTAGTCATGCTCTCTGTGGATTCACGGAGTTTTAAAGAAAAGCTCGTTATTTTAGCGAGCTGACCCAACAAGCCCTCAAGAAAAAGTCGAATTTCAGCTCTTTGGGCTGATTTAAAAATTTTTAATCGGGAGCAAATAAGTTTCCGGCCGGCTGGCTGCACAAACCGACGGAATCCATTTAAAAACGAGCCCCTCAGTTCACCAAAAGACCAAGAGGTCGGTAAATATGACTCCGTCTTGGCAGCGAAATTCCTGCTCGGGGATGCTTTAATTCCGAATTCATGGATAGTGGGCGAGAAGGCGCTTTTTTCTCGATCAATTGTACAGGCTGGGCGAATTCTGAAGCTTTAGAACGCGCACTAACTGAGGCGGATCAAATAGGAATTTAGCGCAGGAAACTAGGCCAAAAACATCATGTTTTGCGATGCGAACTGTACATAATGAGGCCCGTGCTCATTTAGCAATCGAATACACCACTTTTAACTGTCTTACTTTCAATTGCTCGCGCTGACAAAGGAAAGTGATTCAGTTTGTGGCGAAGGTAGAAAAAAGCGTGGCTGGCGCAGCCCACTCGACGATAAACTGGGACTAGACACTCTCAATAGAGAGGTTTAGTGGCAGTTGATTGGGCATTTTGCATTTTTCTCCCTAATGTCACTCGTGCACGGCTCACTAGGCTTTGGAATCGATGTCGCCACTTTATCGCTGTTCATGATGCAGAAAAATCTATGCGAAGAGAGTTCACTGCGAACGGTTATTGCCGGGCCCTAAAGGGTAATGGCGAGTAAGGAACTTGGTCGCGATGCATTCTTTAACGACTCAATGTGCATGACGGGAATATTCTTCGTTGAATAAAATGCCAGCCAGAAGGAAAGTGTCCTTAATTGCCAATTTTGGCATTTTATTGTGCTAAGTTTGAGAGTGAAAGGTACCTACTCCCCGGGCAACGTTTTGCAAGTTTCTAATAGATACTAATACTAAATAATCGTAAGTTTCTTATAGATACTTTTGGCTTGACTTTAATAGGAAGACAAAATAGAAACCAAACTGACTCGATCGAGAAACATAATATCGAAAACAGCGCAAAAAACACCAAACTAGTTGGGTCCAGAATTTCAACTTAGGGCTCGTCCATGTCCTAAATGTTCAGATCGCAACTCAACTGGAAATTGCATATATTATACCTAATAATACCAAAAGCATTACTACTTTGTCGACAACTTGGCAACATTTTCTCGGAATGATGTGTTTTAGATGCAATACGAGAAATAAATAACTGCACTGATTTGGTGGGTCATACCCTATTAAATTATGTTAACGCAACGGTTACTTTTCAGGGGAGCCCACAGTGCAATGCACGAGAGACCAGATGCGGGTTGAAGTGCCCCTTTTGCCCAACACAAAAAGCGTCTACATCCAGGGGCTGCGCGACTACCCCGACCCAGCCTGCAGGCCCCATACGGACGCCACTGGAAAAATGGCGGTGCTAGAACTGGACCTCAACGACGTTTACCGATGCGCAGTGACGCGCGTTGTTAATAAGCAAACGGTAAGTCCGACTGGGTTTCTGCGCAGATTTCTTAGATATGGCAACATCTGGTTTGGAAGATTTTCATCATAATTTGGCAACAAGGCCATTAGCCGATTCAAAGCGACTTGGAAGCTCACAGGGAAAAGTGTGTGTGGTTTTTTTGTCCCAAATTCCGCCCCAATAAATCAAGCAATTCGTTTTATATTCCACATGATAAATTTGTTTTACTTGGACCCTCGTCAACTGGGACGCCGCAAAAGCCGCCGCTCCACAGCACAACTACTTCTTTCCTGATTAGTGAATACGTTTGGGAAATTTGCTATTTACAAAGGAAATTAAAGGAAAATATTTCATTTTGCCCGGCCGCATACCGGATCTGTTGTTGTCCGGAAAACCTGCTGGATGCTAATCCGGGTATTTATTTCACCTGACACCGGATGTGCCATATTTTATCAGGAACGACAGACGATTTTCCATTCGCTTTTGTTGTTGCAGGGCAAGAAAATCTATTATCAGACCCTCGTCGTGGAGCGTATGGAAAACGACACGCGGGACACCCTCAACGTGAAATGTTCCATCAGCAAAGACCACGTGATCGCTCGCAGGCAGGTTTTTCCACCTGGATTCGTCGAACCCACGTAAGTCACGTAACCTGTCTGAAGCTGTTTGTGTGTGAAGAAATCGTTTCGATGTTTAGCGACCTGGAAACGACCACCAGCCTGATTGGGATGGCGCCGCAGCCCAACATCACTGTTGGCGTGCGTCAATCAGGCCGGCTGGTAACTGGCGAGCTGAATGTTTCGCCTGGCACGCCGCTCCAGATGGAGATTTCCTTGGATTCGGCCTCCACACCCATCTACGGTCTGCTCGTCACTCACATGCAAGTGAGCGACACTAAAGCGCAAGAGGAGACCATCATATACAACGGGTAAGTAACTCACGCGTCTACAGGTACTTTTTCAATACGCGCGTCCCCCGAAATGAGCAGGTTTCGACAATGGCATGTCTATTTCGCCTTTTCTCAGAAACGGTCAGAAATACTCGTTTGGAAAGTTACAAGGCGTGGGACAAAACCTTCAACCTCGAAAAAGCTAAAGCCAAAATTCGAAGAATTCTCGGACATTTGCGTTTATAACTCGGAAGCAGATCCATCTGTGCCAGTAATGATGAGGGACTTTTCAACAATTTTATCAATTGCTAGAGGTTTTGGCTCAATTTATGGACCATACAGGAATTTTTTTCGCCGAAACCAAGCAGGGGCTAAGTAATGCCAAACTTACCGAATTATGCATGGTGCCACCTGGAAAGAAAGAAAAAAATGTGTGTTAGTACATCAGAAAATCTGTCCAAAGCCATGCTGGTGGAAATTAGCAAAGCAAAGAGAGAGAAATATAAAGAAATCAAAACCAGTTCAAGCGTAAGGATTTATGAATTAGAAGACGTTCATACCAGCTTTGTGCAAGCTGGCGCCCCATCCTCCATTTTCAACCCATTAACCCTCAAAAAGTTCACATTACACTGGCCCTTCGGATGACTCATTGCATCGCTTTGCAGTTCGATTTCAGTTTGTTTATTGTTTTATTTTAAGTTCAAGATGTGCGTTTATTGAGTTCAGTGGACAGTACTTGACCCCAGAAGCATCTTGATGGTCATATCCAGGGTGTTTCAGAGCAGATAGGGTCGACTGAAAACTGGCCATTTTTTGCAGTTATTTCGGTTTACAGCGCTCGAGCAGGTTTATCTTTGCGCTGGTTGCATTTCCCATTTTCTTTCGATAAAAATAGTGTACAATTTCCCACATGTAGGGCAGTTTGAGGTTTTTCCAAAAGGAATAGGAAGGTTTTTTCAGTTCAATGGATCGTTTCCGACCCAAGAAGATTATTGATGGTCATTTCAGGGTGTTTTAGACCATATTGGGGCGCGGATAAGTTACAATGGCAGCGACGGTGAAAATAACGCTCTAACTCGAGATGCGATATTTCGTTCCACTGAGTCTAACGTGAGGGTAAACGAGAATAAAATGGGCGCTAATAGATCAATTTGGAGATCAATATCGATCCGATCGAAGTATTGGCGCGCTGATTCCTGGACAATTGGTCCGCACCCAAAAAGGGAAAAAATATCTGGATAATATCGCCAATTGTGATTAATCGGGTAAGTTGATATAACCGGTTATTAATGATGCTTTGGGCGATCCGGGCGAAAAAGTTTGCGCTCGATCTGATAAGGCCACGAGCAACTAATGGCTGATAATAAATTGCGGCCGATAATTGAATCGAAAATAAAATGTGTGCGCCACTAAATGCCAGCGAGCGAATTCATCTTTATGTTTATGAGGGCGAGCCCCATCCGGGAAACTACTGCACAGAGAGTTTCTCATATTGAATCAATTTCCACCTAAAAGAAGGCACGGTTGCGACGAAATAATACTTTATTGGCTTTGGCGAATTCATCCAAAGAAGACGTCCAGAGTTGTTAGGCGGCCTGTTTGCCATGTCGCCTCCACTTTGGAGGTCGCCTAATTGCTCCCCTTCCTCCACTCGGTAATGAGTCGATCCATTAAAAATGAGCCTTCGAACAGGAAAAGTTGGGCCGATGTCCGCCAATGTCGCCGGCCATTCTTTTTCCTGCTAATTGAGCGAGACCCGCTCTCGTAGTAAATGATTCCGTTTGTTTTAGATCGTTTCGCTTTTTCCGGTCCGGGGGAGCTAAACCGGACTTTGTCGATTTTTAATGTGCGCCCCAGAGAAACACAAAAAGATCGTTACTTTCGCTCACATGTACACATAGTCAAAGTCAATGTTGTTTCTTCTTTCATGGTGTGCATCTTTGCAGAAATTCGGAACGCAAGGCCGAAGCGGCACGAAATCGATCTCCTCAGTTCCGAGAGACAGAGAGTTGATTTATATTTCATTACAGACAGTGCCCTAAGTACTTGATGTGTTTTCCATTCTGATCAGTGCCACGTTTGACGTTGATTTAGTAGGCTCAATAACTCTGGCCATTTTTCAACGTGCGCCTGATTATCAATCAGCGCGGGTTTCTATCTGAACGTTCAAACTTTTTTCTTCGTTTAGATGCTCGGCCGATCCGTATCTTTTCGAGAACTTCAACACGGTGGACGGCGACAATCTAGTGGCCAAGTTCAGAGCGTTCAAGTTTCCCGAATCCACCTATGTGCAATTCAAGGGAACAGTGAACGTTTGTCTGGACCGATGCAAAGGGGTGAGTAACATGATTGAATGAGTTTCTGCACGTTGTTGCAAAACCATGCTATGAGTTAGTGAGTCATAACTCATTGCTTGATGAGTTATAACTCATTAATTCATTCATTAATTTAAACGGTTAGCTAAAGCTAGGGTTTGCGAGACCCAGAAAAAAAGGTAACCGCAAGGGAACTGCACTCGTGAGTTACTGCGCTGTTGCGTTGGCTCGCCAAGCCATTCGCGCAGCACTGCGCCAACTCCTGAACATTCACTGAGTTACCCATGCCTTCCCTGTGGACTTGCTCAGTCAAATATTGTTCGAGTGCAACAAAATGAGTGTTTTTTTTTGAGAAAAACTGAACAAAACAAATTGACTGTGACAAATTCTATACATATTTAACCTCCTGCATATATTGGAAACTATGTATATTTATTTATTTATGCCGCAAAGGGAATGATTGCAATGCCATCGATGCAAGCGGCGCGACATAATTAAACAAATTACAATATGCAAACGGCCGTATTATTTCAACCGGTTTAATGTTGGCTGAATCCAACATCTGGCTGGATTATTTAGTTGCGCCGTGCATTTCACTGTGTTGCAATTGTTCCATAATAATTTGAAAAAAACCCACAAAAAAATGAGTCAGTGGTTGTACTCTAAGCGGAAAAGTGTTCTGTTCAAAGACTTTTATTGACTGGAAAACCGGGTTACTACTTTGATATACCTATAAGTTTGACGCTAATGGACGACGCACCACGACAAAGGAGGATTCATCTCCCAGAACGTCAAAGGACGGTTTATTAAAGTTTAATGGCGTGATATGTTGCCGTTGAAGTCGGATCCTCCCCTTAATTAACATGAAATTCTGGCGCAACTTGACAGGTTATTACCGACTTCGATTCCATTTTAGGTAAGCTGTCCGGACGCAACAGCGTACAACTTGTCAACTTGCCTAAGAGATTAGAGGTCTACCTACTTTACTATTCGCTGCTCTATTTCCACGCTCGCAATACTGGGTGGTGCAGATGTAACATTCGATGTTAAATTATAAATTTGGCAACACTGTACCTACTTGATCCTACCTAAACTCAAAATGCCCCAAACAATTCACCAATTTTGGGCGGCTTTTGAGATGTCACGATCTTCACCCGACGATATAATCCGTGCTGTAAACCCGAACACTCTATATATATAGGGGTGTCCCCGTAAACACAAAGTCAAATTAGTGCGATCTTCTTTGACTCAAAAGATTTGATTTAAATTTTATGAGACAAAACGTCTCGCTCGCCAGCTATTGATGGTCGAAGTTCTTCAAAAACTAATATATTACGGTACAAGAGACGAAAGTCGAAGTTGAAGAAGTAGCCAGAAAAAAGTCCTGCCAGTTAATATGAGCCTTAGTTAGGAACAAATCCACAAAAGTTTCTTTAAGATCAGTAGAGAAGCAATAGCAGAGAAACCACACATTTTTTCTGGATGAAAATTGTGTCGGATCGTCTTCTTTTGATCCAAAGAATGTTGCAGTATAATCTCATTTTGATCATGTGTTTACGGGGCATACGCTCTCCAAATACTCCCCAGCTTTGCATCACCCTGTATATTCCTTATAACTTTATTATTGCAGACGCGTTTTCGAAAACAATTAATTAATTGTTTCCTTCTGTTCTTGTTGTAATTGCAGGTGGAATGTAGCGACGGTTCGATCGGATACGGGCGCAGAAAGCGAGCGATTTCGGCGCTGCCGGCCGATCCCAATAAAATCTTCGAGGTGACAATCACGTCCTTCATAAAAGTCAACTACGACGACGACAGCGAAAACTTGGAGGAGCTCGTGAAAAAACAAACCAAGATGTACAACAATAAAAAACTGATCGTGGGCGATCAGCGCACCGACGATGTTCGGTAAGTTTTATTAAGGAAACTTTTTTCCCTTCGAGTCCGGAGGGGAACGTGATTGAAATCCCGAAGAAAAACTGGCTTAGTGCTGAATGTGTTGTTCTGCAGATTGTACGAGGATGGGAATGGCGAGCCGCGCCTGGTGAGCGAGCTGAAGGAGGACCAAAAGTACACCGCCATTCGGGCCGATAACTCCTCAGCATCGCTCTATGTGTGCACGCCGGCCTTGGTGATGTTTGCCCTTATCCTAGCAATGTAAACCAGCTCTAACAAACGCAATTAAACAAAATTCCGCTAACTAGTTTTTTGCCAAAACGCCATCGAACTGGAGAGATATTGATTGACATTGTCCAAATAATTGAGTTTCATCGAAATAATGTATTTTGTACATATTCGAGTGTTTGTATTTATTTTTGTATATATGTCTGTGATAATAAGTGACGTGTAACGGGAGTTTTCCACGCAAAACGATCAACAATTCCCCGGCCAGCTTACTTTTCTATATACTGTGTTTCTCTGTTCAATTAGCCAGTTCTAACTTGTCCACTCTTTTGCCCCGATCTTCTCACTTCGTGCGCGGCGTTAGTTTCGCTGAGTAGCTCTATATTTTAATCATCGTTAAACACTAAAAAAGTGTTTTTTTTTGCACTAATAATGATAAAATTACTAATAAAGCTAGTCGATTTGTTTAATTTTAAAGTAACAATAAAATGCGCAACAACGCATCGGTTCATTTCATTTCACCCCCCACACAATCCCCTTAGATATGAGCACTTTGGGAGCGTTCGCTCAGAGTGGTGTTTTCCAATCACGATCGAGCGCTTGGCAAAAAAGTGCAGAATCCCATGCATAATTTCCCCTTTCCCGAGAGAGTTGTGAAGTTTTTTGGCAGCGCTGCGCGCAAGTACGACCAGTTAGTTCATCAAGACCACTTTACATTTTTATTACCCACTGGTGTCGGCGTTGGAGACACTTCGAATCTAGACGGTGGACACCGGCGTGCTTAATCGGCTCAAAAACTTGCGCTCCAAAGGAAACAGTCTTTCGAGCCAGAGCAACTAGACTTTAACTAGGACGCCCATAAAAATCCATAACCAGAGACCGATTTGTCCGGACACTCTGTAACGCATACATCCGGACATTAAAACGCCTACATAATAAAACCGCCATATTTCATCTATTGTAATATAAAAGAGCTTTTATGTCGGCCCCATTATAAAGTTTGGAACCTCCGGGGAAGAGCCCATAAAATATTTATTCTGGAATAACGAACTGAACCGCGGCTCAGCTTGCGTTGCTTTTACCGCTCTTATCCTAGTTTCAGTACCTGTTACGCCCAGATTGGCAACGTCGGCAGGACCAAAGCTGTGGTTTCCTGGAAAAAAAAACAACTGACTTTAGTTTGCTGCTTCCAAAGCCCCCGCTCCGATTAATAATCAACGAGGCCGATTCATTTCGTGACAAATTCGCAAAACTTTGTTTTGGACTGAACACGGGAAACGTTTCAAGCGCCCAATCGGAAACGGCGGCTTCAGTTCGAACAATCGCGAATTCGGTAAGTGACTTGTTCGCCGAACTCGTCACCTAATGAGGGCCACGTGAATGGGCCCTTAATCATGTCACATGCACCAACCGAGGGCTAATGGGTTAGTTCCGGAGATGCGAACATTAGGGACAATTTCATGAACTTGTCAACGTGGCAAAGGCCGCCATTAGGACAATTTAACGGTTTTCCGGATACCAATTTTTCAAATTTGCCCTGTTTCGTGGAGTTTCGCCGAATGAGGGAAGCGAAACAAGACTCAAATGAATGATTAGCCCAGTAAATCTGCCAAGTTGCGATACTCGACGGTCATTAACGACGACACTCATCAAACATTTCCCCATCCTGCCTCCCTCCTCATGGATGTGAAGGAGGAGGAGGAGGAGGAGATGAACAGAGAGCGAATTAATCTCTGATATTTACTAGAGAGTGCACCCTTATCGGGTCTACGGGACAGGCCGGAGTCCGCAGTATTAATGACATAATGGATGGATTTAATTGATTTATTAGGGCGCGTGTTCGAAAACCTCCCATTTACCGAGATATCAATGTTCTTAGTATTTAATTCCGTCTTCGAAGTATATTGTTTCCAGGCATTAATAGTGATCAGCGTGGGCGGGCGGGAAAGAGCCGGTGTCTTGGAGAAAATGTCTGGATATAAATAGACTGCGATTTGAATGGAAGCAAAACTTTCTGGATGACGTGGATTGAAAAAGTGACTGGGACAAAAGGAACCGTTTCGTACCTCAAAAATAGAGCGATTGGGACAAGTTGAGCGGCTGAAAACGAGCCGAGATCGCACGAGGCGTCGCGACAGCATCCGACAGGACCTGCCGGCCTCCTGAAGGCTGCCGCGATTCCATCGGGATGCAGTTCAGGCCGAGAATTCGGTTCGGTTGCGTAGAGTTGGGCTGGAGCGCCTCCCGATCGCCGATCTCATTCCAGACTCTTTTGGCACGCGGACCAACGTGCTGGTTTCAACGTGTTTATCTCTGCACCCGAACGCTGATACCCACTGTGACATGTACCAGGTAAGACCAAGAAAATGTTTTTTGCAACTTTTCCTTGTTCGAGTCAAAGTGGTTCTATGTTATATGCTTAACTTGAAAACTATACCAAACGAGTTTTTTGCTCATACACAGCAAGGGACAACAAATCCTTGATACCGAATACGTGTCCTAATAAAGCTATGCTTCACGCACGCAAACAAAAGTCTCTATTAAACAAGGACAGAATCGAAAAGTCAACAGGAGCGTCATGTGTCACACCCCAACTGACATAAAATTGACATGACATTGAAGCCCAGCACGCCAAGAGGGGGGGACCTCTTCGGCCCCCAAAATGGACCAGTGCATTTATCAACGACAGCAACAGGAACGGGCGAATGAAACAAATGCGGCTATTAAAAGTCGCAGAAAAATGTCTGGCCCTCAACAATTCAAAATTATTAATCGTCATTCATTTATGAGCGAAACTGCCACAAAAGGAAACTAAACAAAGACAAATGGTGGATGACTCTCAATGTCAAACGGGGATTTTTCCATGTTTGAAGTTCTTCAGGAAAATACCGAGTGTAATGTTGATGGCGACATTCAAACTGTCAAAATTTCCCCAAATTTTTGTCAGATGCCAAATGCGGCAAGCCTCCTTGAATGGATTAAATGAAATCATTAATAATCATCAGCGAAAACTAGCGTCTAAATAATACATTTCTACGTTATTTAGTGACCCGTACGGCTGTTCGGAACTTGGCCCATTTGTACGCCATCCTAATGAGGTTATTAATTAAACACCCCGAACAGGCTGAGCGGCAATGGGCCACCAGCCACTGTACATATTTGATTTGGGCCCCAATTCACAATGATTTACAAGTCTAATTGCTCGAACAATGGGAATCAATGGGGCACCATCAAGGAGGCGTCGATTTAAACGGCTTTCAGACTTTTCGCTCTGTCATTATGACGTGTGGCAAATATGACAGCCGGTAAGTAGTTGAAGTAGTGGGCTGGGCGCTGTCAAAAGAGGAAAAAACAACGAAATCCTGTTCAATTAAATGCTGCGATTGCAGACGGAAACAAACATCACGTCACATACAGACCTAACGGGCCCATGAATAATCCAGGGACCCCATTTTGGACTGTACCAGTTCAAATATTTGTTGATTCGAATTTCCATTTACATGGAACAAGCCCGATACGAACACGTGCATATTTACTAATGGAACTGAATTATTGCCTGGGGATTTGTTATAAGCGAGCATGTCAGGGGGGCTTCGGTTCGTTGCTGCACATGTTAAAACGTGATCCGACAGGCATGTTTGCAACAAATAGAGAAATTGCCGGTATATGGAAAAGTGCGGTCTTATTAAGAGGTAAAAAAGGCACCCTCACTTGCGCTACGTGACATGAAAGCGAACATTTGCATTTGTGTGGGCTGGAGCGCTTCAAACGAGAGCGAAACGAGCGGTTACTACCCAAGTATTAAAGTGAGACTATTTTTGGCTATGGCCCATACATTGCGCCTCACAATGAAATTAAATGGCAAATCGGCCCTTAACTGTATAAACAGTGCTCGGGCCTCCCCCATAAAACCTCCACTTTACGAGGCGCGCGATTTCAACTTAAAAATAAGCAGTGAGCGCGCTTCCTCGCACTAATTGGAAGCGGAGATTAGGCCATTCTGCCATCTTAATTCGCAGGATTTTGGCCTTTCGAGCAGCAACAGGTCCCGAAGTTTTAAACGAACATTGAAAGTTCCCTCCATGCAAGATGTGAGTATGAGTCTCTGTAATAATGCGCTTAATTGAAACGACTGGCAGCACCCTCTATGCACACGGGCTCTACTTAACGCGGAATTAAATTGGCGGCCCCCGTGAAAGCCACACGCACAAAATTAGTGTCTAAACATAACGGGGCCTCCACTAAATTAGAGGCACAATTCACCCTCCTGAAATTAAATTCCCGATCGCAGTAAACACCTCCGGCACGGGGCACGGCGCTCCCGTTAATCAGTTCATCAGTGGAAGAACAAACCGTTATATACCGAATTTGTGTTTCAAATTTGCATTATAAAAATAATTCATTTCACACTGTGACCTTCAACTGCTCACACAGTGACACTGTTGTGTCACGACATTAAGGTCACCGTGTGAACGAGCTTTAAGATCAAATTGTCCATTTTTTGACATAAAATGACTGCTGAAATGTCAAAGTGACAGTCTCACGCCATTTTCGCTTAATTTTCCAAATGAAATGGGTGGCCGAGAGACACCTTGTTTTGAAGGTCTATCACTTTTTGAATCAATTTTGAATTAGGGTGGAGTCGATTTAGAAAAAACCCACAAACTCATCAGATATTTAAATGGCAATCGGTCATTCGAAAGCCACTGAAAGAAATGATCTGGAAATTGACGGTTGACTGGAGGACCAACAGACCTTCAAACCCACGTGTCACTCGACCACCCACCCCATTAGCAAAAATAAGCGAAAATGGCGTAAGCCTGTCAATTTGACATTTCAGCAGTCATTTTTATGTCAAAAAATGGACAATTTGATCTTGTGTAAGCGAGCCAAATTTTGGGTCTCAATTCTGGTCTCATTATTTACACGGGCACTGCATACAAGGAAAATGAAAAGGTACCCAGATAGTGGCAATGGAAATGTAGCCTTAAGCCAACGACACACTGCAATATACAGGGTGTTTTCAAATCGATGTCGAATGTCAGCAGTGTCAACGCATGGTCTACCTGAGATCCCGCACTGTGGGTGTGCGCTAAGCCCAAAAAGGCAAAGAGTGGGCCGACTTGAAATTGGATTCACGTACTCCATTACATTAAAAATGGAAACGCGCCGGTTTACATTTGGAAATCCGACGTGAGGAAGATAAATTAAAATTGGTCTTTCTTTGCGCTGGCGGCGCTGTTTTCCATGTGAGCGGCACCGCAAAGGGCACAAATTCATTGAAATTCGCGCGAAGGCGACGCAATTGGCATACCGAAACGATTTGTAATTTAAATCGCCACCTTTATGGTTTTGGCTCATTTAATGAAGTCCCGCGTTGGGTTTTTGCCACGTGGCACGCGCCATTTGCAACCCACCAGCTCCATCTCACGCCGGTGCTAGAACGTGGTCAAAATCTCACATGAGAAACGGACACAGACAGATTTACATAAGCAAGGGATAAAGTGCGAGGAAGCGCAGTGAAACTTACTAGACGAGATTAACCGGGACAAACTCCGGCTTAGCCGTCTAAAACCGCAGGCTTTCAGGTCCTTCTTAATGGTCCTTCGAGTCCGGATACTAAAGGGGGGAGCGGATTATTTTCGATAAAAGAGCATTTGCGAAAAGGCTTTGCGATTCTGTGGAATGGAAAAATCACACTCTATATACGGTTTCTTCAATAAATGGGATTTCGGCTCGAAATGTTCATCCCGTTAGGCAAAGCCAACAAATTGAAAATCTGCGCTGTTGCCTTTAGCCATCTTAATCATTAGATTCCATTCCCCACAATTTTGTTAAAAAAATGAAAACGAAAGCTCTGTTCTTGTTCCTTCTCTCCCCACACTTGTTCTAAATTCTACCGGGTGTCTTCAAATTACTGATGTTGCGGCTAAAGACAAAAACAGCTTAAATCTGTCTAATCTGAACTGTCAAGTTGACAACTGGTTTAAAGTAGTGCATAACCTCCAAACATTATGACATTTCATGGCTGTCTTCGACAAATACGTCAAAATAACCAAAGGTGTACAAACATGCAACTCAACAAACTCAGAAAACGGAAGGTCCAGGAATTGTTAACCAAAAATAATTAGATCTATAAGGCCTATCTAAGCGTGCAATAATATACAGGGTGTCTCATTGAAAATTTCGCAATTGTAGGTACTTTTCGATATAAGCGGCACCGTCGTATTGCTGGTGATATCTTGGATCGATAGATTATGTCCGATAGAGCGGGGCTTTTCGTAGAATGCACTCGCAAATTCAATGCCTCTTCTTGAAAAAATCCTATAATTCATTGCGTCCGAAAAAAATTTATCGAAAACTCAAAGATCCAAAGATCAGAGATTGCAGCAGCGAATAATTTCCAAACATCCGTGTTATCCAGCGACGTTGCCGCCCGCGCACTTTGTTCCCCGCGTCCGTGCACCCACATTTAGTGAGTGCACGACCAGTTTCAAACAGGGCAAACTTCTAAATCACGCGATGCCATTGATTAAAGTTCCTGCGAATCGAACGCTATCGGTTAAGATGGTTCGACGAAGCTTTCCAGCCAATTTGGCAATAATAAAAAGCCAATAGAATTACAGTTAAGCTGCCATCGGGCTTAGTTTCCAACAACTTTCCAGCCAAACTTTATTTCCGCTCCTTCACGGATATATTGTTTGGGATTGACATCCTTTGCCGGTAGGTTCAGTTGCATTACTTGTCGGTTGACTTTCGAAAGCTCACTTGGGGACGTAATTACCACTCACTGTGTGATGTTTCTGGAGCGCTCAGTTGATACCGTTATGAAATTGACTACAACCAGTAGGTACAGAACGTCGAACCAGCCTAATTGACAAACGGACAAACAGCAGCAGCCTTTAAAGTTCAACAGCAACGTTGTTTCGCCGGGATTTTCACTGGCGGGTCGCCTTTTCCTCGCATAATTTATAAAGATTTTCCCGGCTGGAAATTTTAATGGCAAAAATAAGCGGAATAACATCGACGCTGGGTGACTGACTCCGAGAAGTAAACACAAAACGTGTAAAAAATATGTTCAAAAGGGCGACGTTGATGGATTGGCGCTGCTGCCTGTCTGCCTTTGCCCCCCACCCCCTCACTTTTATGCTCCCAGAATTCACAAATAAGAATCGGAACTTCTCTGTGCTCGAAAACCAAACGCAGAAGAGACGACTTAAGGGCAAATTCATTAACAAGAAGTAGGGAAAGTATCGAGTGTTAAAGGAAACGCCAAAGGCAAACAGTAGCGAATCGCATCCGAGAAAATGGGATAAGATTAGCTTTGTAGTTTTCCGGTTGGCAAAGTTACTATAGGACACAGTTTACTAGATCGATAATGGATCGGCGCTGCTTTTAATCCAGTCGACGCTTATGGACGTGAACCATAACCTCACTTAATTGAGCGCTACTCAAGAAGTGTACACACTCTAGGAGTGTTAATCTGAGAAGTCTTAAGAAAAGCTACGGCAACAATTTTTCAAAGAAACAAACGCCCAGCATGCGAGCGGTCGGTTATGTAACTGAAAATTACCAAGCACTCCTATAGCGCGAACTGATTAAGGAAATTAAAAAATTGGGTGTATTTTTACCTAGAGCCTGTATCTCTTAATGGCCGCCTTTTAATTACTTAACTAATCTGCTTCGGGATCTCGTTCGCACCGGCTCTCAGAACTCTTTAATCTAATGAGTTCTAAGCACGTGGCCGCAAATGCTTTTATTTCAGCCCTTTCAAATAATTTGAAAAACAACGCTTAACCGGTAAAGCTCTGAAAGGCAACCGTGTTACCTCAAGTAGGCATGGGTAACACTGTGTTGTGTTGATGCCGCTCTGTGCCAATGCGTCATAACACCTCGCGTGTTATGGCGCAACATCTTGAATAGCACAGTGGAGATGGCAGACTTCGGATTGCAAGTTCGTGCGCAGCACCATATGATTCCCGACACTGTCGTCACTGTTATGTAGTTCGTGCTCAAAATACTGATCTACTACACACCCATTTATCGTTTTATGAGTTAACTGCATCATAAATTGCGCTGACGCGACAAGCCGTATCGGTATTATTGCGTCAACACCTGAAAATCCGCTGTGTTACCCATGCCTAACCTCAAGCCATTGCGATCAAACGGCAACGCCGCCATGGAAATTTAACAAAAAGGCCCAACAATAAACAATTATTATGACGTCCATGTTCGGACAAAACAATTGCGATAATTGCGAAACTGTCCACGTATGTTTGTCCCGGACAATGACGAGCAGAGAATGCGACATATTGCGCGTCCGTTTTGCATTGTCTGCACAAAAAAAATGCACAAACCCGCCAGGCCAGCGTATGGAAATAATGCGAATGTTTCGACAAATTGTTGGTCGACTGATGTTTGATCGGTTCGGGTAATGGGCCCTTTGCAGATTGTTTTTTGTTCGCTTATTCTGTTCATTTATGGGTCAACTAAACAGCCAAAATTAAAACTTCTTGAAATTAAGAGTTTTTGACAAAACTGGCAACATTTTCCACGCGATGATTCACTTTCTAAAGGTGCCATTTAGTTCTCTCTCTAATGATGTAAAAATGAGCGCTCTTTCTCGATCTGTTCCCGAGAAATGAGCAAAAACGGGACGGAAAACATGAAATTTTGCGATCAATTTATCCGCCGTTTTTCAAAATGGTTTTGCGATCAAATCAGAAGAGAATGAAGACCGATTTTGCGGGCATTAAATAGAGCAAACTTCAATCCATGTTGCCTCAAAGCTTCATTTTCCTGCAGGACTGGACCGAATTTTGCGAATTGCTCAAATTGAGACGTGCAACGACTTTTACTATCAATTTACCCGCCGTTTTACGAAAATTCTTTGCGATGAAACCAGATCAGACTGAAGAGCGCTTTTTAGCGTACTAAATAGAGCAAACTTGCCTCTATGTTTCGTCAAAGTTTTATTTTCCTGCCGCTCTGGACTGAATTTTGAGAATGACTCAAAGTGAGACTTGCATCGACTTTTACGATCAATTTGCGCGACGTTTTACAAAAATTCTTTGCGATGAAACCAGATCAGACAGAAGAGCGCTTTTTAGGGTGGTAAATAGAGCAAACTTCGCTCTATGTTTCTTCAAAGTTTGATTTTCCTGCCGGTCTGGACCGAATTTTGAGAATTACTCAAAGTGACACCTGAACAACTTTTGGAACCAAATTTTCCCGTCGTTTTTAAAAAATTCTTGCTATGAAACCAGTAGAGAATGAAGAGCGATTTTCCGGCATTGAATAGAGCAAACTTCACTTGAGTTTCCTACAGGTCTTCTACAAGACTTGCAATGACTTTAGCGACTAAATTTACCCGGCGTTTTTGAAAAATTTGTTGCCTGGTTTGGCTCGTTTTATTCGCAAGGGATTTGCCGATCTGATCTCGCTCAGAGTTATCTTGGCCTATTGTTGGGCACCTTTAGAGCCTTCTGGCAACATGGAGCCGGCACCCGGTCGTCGTTTAAAGCTAATTTATCCAGAAACATCCTAGTTTAATGGATGGTCCTCGGCCCCAGATAGCATCTAATAGTCCGCAACCTTTGCATAAATATTCGGCTCTTTCGTTTTCCGGGCCACTGGGTCTCTGGGGTCGTGGAAATTAAGCGTCGCCAAACCCCCGGCCGCTTAATCGCCGGATAGAGCTGATAATGTGCGTTATTATTGACAATTTCCCTCGGGGGGGCCCACTTTGTAGGGCCAACAAGTCGCGGTTTGACAGGAAAAAAATCATTTTAAATTAACGCACGCAAACCACCCCAATTTGAATGCAGCATCTTTTGCTCTACGGCTCTCGACAAGTCAAACCTGTCGCAAGCAGACAGTTCATTCATTCCAGTATCGCGTCAAAACTAATCCAAAATAAAGCGCTCCAAGGCAATGATGTCGGCAGCAATTACACGGTCGAGAGCCGTTCTGGTTTTCCTTTCTTTAGCTTATTATTCCGCATTCTTTGCATTTGTCTCGGGTTACAAGAAAGGGGAATTCCTCCCCCAAATTAATCCAGAGGCTTAACAGCTCATCCATTGGCCACAATGCATCCCCTACTTGATAACCTCGCATTAATGAATTTTATTTGACAACTGACAACTGCTGGAAGTAATGACATCAAGCAAGGCTAACCTGATTGTTCCTGTTAGGTGATGTCAACCGTCAATAATGCGGGTCCGATTATCAGTATGCCCTCTCGCTTAGCTAAGTCCGAGGTCCGTCACGGTCCCCCGAGAGACCCGCCAAATATTCAACTTTAGCAGGTGGCTGTGGAACAGAAAGGTCCGAAAAGGTCGCAAGCCATTAAATAGAACGACGCGAGTGTGATCTGGGTGATAAAGATCGATGGGGGAGGGGACCTGGATGAGCCCGAATCTGCGACGATAATCCATTCGAAATGAAATAACCAAATTTTATTCATGCCCCAAAGATAATAGTCACGTTGCCATTTGCCACGTTGACAAGCGATCGTCAAACCGGTCAAAAGTTGACAGCGTGACAATCAATGCGTCAAATTGGAATTTCAAAATTTTCCGTTTGCAACATGCAAGAATGGACGTGCGTCTCAACGTGGTGAGCACCCTCTGTTGGGAAATAATCGATCAAAAAACCGTGCATTTGCCCTTTGAGCCATTCCCGCCCTTTAAGCTGCTACTGGACGCGATGTACGACTTTTGTCCGGCGATTCTGGACCGCCCTTTCAAGCTGTACTGGAAGTACTCAAATGCCGGCTACTTGGAAGTGACCGACTATTTGTCGCTGGCCGCCTTCCTTAATCTAGCCGCCCCTTACGAGCTGTTTCTCCTAATCAGGGACTGCGACACGGGCTCCGTCCACACCGCAAATTTGCTTAAAATGCTCGACTTACAAGAACTCAAACGAATCAAGGAGGCGGAAAGAACCAAGTACGACCTGAAATCCGAAGGTGGCTTGGGTGCAACCAATTAGGAGTAATCGGTTTTCAATAATGCAGCCTAAATCAAGTATGTTTTGTTTCAGCCGATGCCCTAGAAGAGCAGATCCAACAATGTCAGCAACTCCTGGACTCATCCAGCGCTCTGTTGACTGAAAGTGATGCGTACAATGATAAAGACATTATCCAGTTCGCCTTGAGGAGCATGCCGATGGGAAGATGTTACATTGCGGACTTTTGCTCCGTCTATAGTTTAGTGGACTGTGTGCGAAAAGGTAACTAAATCTCATGATACTATGAATAGAATACGGTTCGATTTTCTTGCGCATTACGTCACCTGGTGCGCATTTTGGTAAAGTGATCGATTTTGAGAGCATTGAGCTATACAACACTGCCAACCACATCCTCATATAACTTTCCATTTTTGAACTTTTGTGTTTTGAAAATCAATGAAAATCTACCTAGGTTACATGCATGAGTACCAGGTGACGTCATACCTTGTATTCATTGTATCATGACTAAATCTAGTCAGAAATAAAACGATCGGGCTGCAGGATTTAATATTAAAGATCCCCATCGTATGTGTGAGGAAACAAATTGTTTTTTTTGGGCCATTAGATCTAGCGCGGGAGCAGTTTTTTTTTTTCGGGGGAAATCCCCAACTCTCGTGACGTGTCCGGTTTGGATCGCGTGGGTCTGGAATTCAGTTTTATTTATTTTTATCCCCGAGGAGGCTCGCTCGTCTTTTTTTCTGTGGCAGATATAACTGAATTACGTCCGGCTTTCTTTATGGGATCACGGACGTATTTCACAGTCGAACAGCAAATTGGCGGCATATTGTCCAGGGCGGACGTTTAATGCCCCACGGAAATGACGACTCTGTTATTTGAACAAAACGAGTGGAAGAAACGAAAAGATCGAGAATTTTATTCATAAAGTCGCCCGAAATGAGGTCATGTCTTTTGAGGGCGTCGAGGTTTGCTACACAATTTTTGATAAATTAACAATAACCATATGTATGTTTTACACTCAACTGGACAAAGATAAGGAAACGTCCTCGAATGGCCCATTCGCTTGATAAACTCCAGCCCGAGTTAGAAACGAATTAAAAGGAGAACACAATCGGATTTTCCTCGCATTGCCAAGTATTCGGCGCCCCATTAATAAGACGCCAAGTCCACTGCGAAGCCATTTAATACCGAGTATATTTGGTCACATAACTAACTTTTTTCCAGTCAAAGGGGGTGCTACAGTTCGTTCGTTTTTGCTCTTGCTGGCACCGTGACAGTCGCTTAGATTGATCGTCTGGAAATTTAACATCACTTAAGCCATGCGAGTCTGTTATGACAACTGTGCAGCTTGAATGCGAGCCTTGAACCCTCGAGATGGGAATCTTTGAAAAACATCAAATCAAGCAACCGAGAAACTTCCTTCAGCCACAGTGGCTTTGCCCGAATCCAGCGCGATGCATCCAAACGGCCTCATTGTTCACGTTTGCCCAGCTCTTTTATTATCGGAGAAGACGGTTTTTTTTCCAGGAGATAAAATTGAATTACGTCCGACGTCCTTTATGAGATTACGCCCGTATTTCACGGTCAAACGGCAAATCGAGATAAGTACATTCGGGTAAAAGGACTTTAATCGAGTTCGATTGCCAGGAAAATTTATACCGTCAGCACATTGAACGGGTACCGACCGATAGGGGGGCGTCTTCACTGCACAAGGATTTTTCTTCCAAATTGGAATTTTTTATTATGACAGATCATCTGTCCGCGCATGACTTTGAAAGCTTACAACTCGACTAAAGCTGTGACAAGTGACAAGATCTCAGAGGTCCAAGTTTCATGTTTTACGTCACCTTTTTGCTAATTTCTCAGAAACAGATTGAGATGGAGGGGTCATTTCCTTCCCACTGGATAGAGCACTAATTGGTCGAGTGTTTTGTTTGAAAAAGTCGGTTGTTTTCTCAAAAAATCAAAGTTTCAAAAAAACGTGTTGGTTTTACGCGGTTTTTTAAATATCGACTGAAACATGACGCCGCCTTTTTCGTCGTTTCTCACCACCATTAGAGCTGCACCGCACGTTTTCCTATCGTTGGAGGGAGAATTAGAAACCCGATTCAATAATTGAAACTGGAGTTAAGAAATAGTGGCAGTTTAAACACTAAAAGCAAAAGTTCATGTTTTCCGCTACCTTTGGGCCCATTTCTCAGGCTCGGATGAACTGCACGAACTACGAACGGCACCAACAGCAGAGTTTATAGATCCAGCTTAATAACCCATAACAGGCATTTCCAGGTATCGGCTACAGTTTCCGAAATGTAAAAAAAAGGAGTAATTTTACTCACCCAGTACTTAAACTTTTTGTATACGATGCGATCACTTGAGCGTGCTGAGCTGGGCTCTAAAAGGCACTTGAAACCATCCGCTCAAACTTGAACGGCTTAAAGAGCAATTTTGCGCTCTTTTCCACGCGTTACAATTGAAACCTGGCAAGCGAAATTACGAGCTGAAGATTTGTCATTTGCTGGCCGAAATGCAACGTGCGAGAACGCTTGCAAATTTTCCGGCCCCGGGATTCTCCACAATACGTCGGATAATGGACCCGTTTCCCAGATTTCATTAGATGAAACTTGGCGGCGCGCTCTTTCTCTCAACAATTGCGATACGGTGAAACAAAGGACCGCTTTTTGCATGCTGCTCCTTTTTCAACTCGTCAGCTCGCATTTCAGAAGACAATCATTACTGTGACCTCGAGTAGTTTCACTCGGTACGTGCTGAGTCGGGTAGCTAGATCAGCTCTAATTCAACCAGCCACCACAACGGTTCAATTTGGCGACTTCAAATTCTGTTACGAAGCAAACACTTTGCATATTCATTCCATTCAGGGGCGACTTTCCGCCGCTTTCGATTTGAATTAGTTAGAGTAATATTGTCGCATCTTTCACATTGGGCACGGAAGCGCAAAAGCCGAAAAACAATGGAGACAGTCATTTTGCCGATCTGCTAGCAGAGTCGAGTAAATAAAATCATCTTTGTCATGCAAATAAGACTTCAACCCGACCAGCTTCTCCCCCATCCGCTCCGAATGGCGGCGATCATTTAAATATTTCCTTTTTAATTAAAAATCGCCCGAACCGCCACCACTGAATAATTAATCAGAAAGTGCTTTTTAAATATTTACCAGCCAATTTCCATAAATTAATTTCACTCTCACTGATGGATTGCAAAGGGAATACAAATGAAGAGCTTGCCTTCATCTTTAATAAAAAAAAAAGCAATTTTGGGTCGCAGTCGAATTGCGAATTATTATAAAATTGGGCGCAGTCGGTAGTAAACGACTAGATTTCCCGCAACTTAATGGACTTTAATGGTTTAGGCTGGCCCAAATCAAGACGTGTGCTGGCGCCCCTGCCCGACGAAGTAATTGATAGAAAACGAAGAGACAAACCGAAATCGGACAAGAAGAACAAAGAGGACAGGAAAAAAACCACCGCAAAGAAGAAAGGCAAATAGCAAATTTGAACCAAAACTAATAAAGCGAACTTCAATGTCAACGTCTACTTTATTGCGCGTCAAAGTTGTCAATTAATTGTCACTTTGAAGTTTGACACGCTACGGATTTCCCAGCCACCTGCATACGAGCGTCAATTATTCCCCTGATCGCCTATTATTACGCAATTAGACTGAATAGGAAATGATCGCTATGCGGAAGACTAATTGGCAAACCTGTATTACATCCATTTCCTGTCCCGTTGGATCGTTCGAGTTAATTATGCGGGATGAAGGAGCAATCGAAAGATGGCGCTTCGATCACCTGGCGCAGTCAGTAGCCCGCTAAACGCTTGTTGACAAGCAATATTTGCAGATTTAATTCGATGGGTGCGCGAATTTCAGGTGGCAATAAGCGACACAAATCGCACAAGAACTCGACGCGCCGCTTTATGGCTCTCGGTGGCAGAAATGCATTTTTCCAACCGGAAATGTTTGTGACACGCAGCAGTGCAGGAAATTTATCTGGGCGCGGCAAAAATCCGTACTGAGCTCAATTTACATGTGGAAAAACGAATTGGCAAAGTGAACGCCGCTTTAAAGGGAAACTGGCAAAAAAGCCCAAAGTATCACTACAGCTACACGTAATAATCATAGTCGGCGGGAGAACTATTGGCGCAGTCAGTAGTCCGAACTAATTATTCACCATTAGGGGGCGCCAAGTGAACAACTGTGATGAAAGGGGCACTTAAAATACTGAATGGTGCGAAGGAAGCAATTTTAAGTCACAGTTCGAAAAAACAAGGGAGGCAAAGAAATGTATTAGTGTTGAGGTGTAGGGCGCTTTTTTCTACTTAGTATGGAGAAGTCGTGAGTTAGAAATACGAAAAGGGGTCAGACAGGGATGCGTCCTATCACCCCTCCTCTTTAACATATATTCTGAGGCAGTTTTCCGAGAAGCACTTGAAAATAGGAAAGAGGGTATTAAGATCAATGGCACCCTCATACATAATAGGATTCGCTGACGATGCGGTGGTACTCGCCGACAACCTCCAGGTCTCCAAAACATGATGAAACTGATCGTTGAGCACAGCGAACAAAACGGTCTTCAAATGAATGTCGCAAAGAGAGAAGAAATAGAAGAGACGCGTAGTCCTTAGAATTCAGAACGAAGCCGTGGAACAAGTATCATCCTTTAAATATCTGGGAGCTCGAGTCCAAGGATCCTAAAAAAGAAATCGTGTCTAGGATGGAACATGAAAACTCTCCTCACAGGTCGAGACTTAAGCCTGCAAATCCGTATGCGCATACTACGCTGCGACCTATTCCCAGTCTTTCCCTATGAGAGCTGGACTTTCCACTAATCAATGGAGAACCGAAACAACGTCTTTGAGATGTACCTGCACCGTCGTGTGCTGCGCGTATCCAGGGTAGATAGGGTCACCAATGAGGAGATACTCAGACGAATGGATAAAGGCAGAGAGCTTATGTTGGCCATCAAAGAGCGTAGGACACATAATGAGAGGAGAGCGTTAGGGGATCCGAAGACTCATCATTGAGGGAAAAATCAAGCGCAAAAGGTCGATAGGAAGGCGACAAAACTCATGGCTCAGAGAATATTTAGAGGTGCAGTATCTCACACCATTGTTGCCAGTTGGAGCGTCAACCTCCCTCGGGAGGTTGGCGTCCTCAGAAGAAGTGGTGGGAAAAAAGTAACTATACTACTAACTTCGTTAATCGAGTACTCGTTACTCATGCGGATCCGAAGTAATGAATACTGGACCAAACTATAAAACAGTTATTCAAGTACTCGTTCCCGAGGGGAAATTCGTAACTAAATGAGTCATGTACTCAACTCCGTACGTTTGCGTCTGAGTAGCGGTAGTATTCTTCTATAGATTATAGGGCTTTCGAAAGACTAACGACTGAAACGAGTACTTCAATAACGGATCCGAAGTAACTAGTCGTTACGAGTATTGAAAAGTAACCGAAACTTACACCACTCGTATGGAGCAAAAATGCCAACTGACCGAAACGACCGCAACATAAACTTTGACCGTCTCGGAAAGTGAGGAACGTTCGCACCCTACCCGGACTAAATAACGAGATCAGCTCGGGCGCCGGAATAAACAAATTGTGGCGACAAAGGCGTCCCGATGCCGCTCAAACTCAAAAAACTCCACACTTCATTCGCATTCGGGTGTCTTTTTTATTACCACTCTTCCGCCGGATTGTCTGGACTTTATGCTAATATTAGCTCATTCTCTATATAAACTTGTGACATCCGAAGTTGTCCTGGTCCGCAAACAACAAACCACGTCCATCATGTGGTGAAGAATAGCGTACTAAACTATCGAACTTCAATAAATTTCGGCCCTTGAGCTATTAGCAATTGTAATTCTGATCGAAAATGGGCCTCCAGTATCGGACATTCTGCTCCAGCTAATTCGTTGTGTTGTGTTGTGGAGCATCCACAATGAGCTGCAAATTTAATTGCAACATTCTGGTCAAATCAAATGTGTTCTTGGCCGTCGACAACGAACAAACGAATTCATTTCCATTGTTTTATCGGGAATGTTGGGACAAATTGAAGCACTGACAATGTTGCCTACACATGTTACAAAATAAAGAAAATTTGTGAGAGAACTAGGCTTTACCAGAAGAAAATATGTTGCCACTTCATTTATTCCATTCATGAAAACAACGCAACCGGCCGGTGTCATAGTGTATCTTCAGTAAAACCAAAGAAAAAGAGATTGAAGACGCTGCACCACTTAAAAGCAGAGCGCAGAGCGCATGACTACACGACACCACTACACATCACGTAACACAAGGTCCTCTGTTTTCTCCCTACACATTTATCGTCTAATGAGTTTGCTGCATCACAAATTGCGCTGACGCGACAAGTGGTATTGATATTAGTGCGTCAACACCTGAAAACTCACTGTGTTACCCAGGCCTAGTAGATGACATCTTCAGAGCCACCTTCACCACGGCGTAAAAGAAACTCAGCAGCTTCAAAGCGCTGTTTTATTTTTTGAATGATTCTTTCACAGAAATCCAATCCACCTTTCACCCCTTCACTTGATTAGTGTGTCGCAGCCGTCCAAATTGCGAAAAAGTCCGCCCGCTAATTAATTTTCCTATTGGAAAGCGCCCGGGAAAGTTCTATTCACTATTCCCCATTTTCTCACACAGTTTCGATATTCGAGCGGGGTGCGTTTTGTATGGCCCGTCACGATAGCCTAACTGGGTCATTGTTGCCATTTGTTAGCTTCAGTCTTTCAAAGAACTGCTAATTAACAGAAAAATGGTCCGAGTTTTGGTTGGCGGGTTGAAAAAGGACAATTAGATTACGCTTTTGTCAAGTTTCTTCTATTTTCCCTGCACCGCACACCAGCTTAACGTGACGGATCATCCCGACTTTACCATGTCAAGACTCACTAAGAGACATAGAGGTTATAGCTTGACAGGTGTTAATCGAGAAGTGTTCCAGATCTGATTGGATTGGCTGAATTCTTGCCAATTGTGCGGTTTTTCCTTGCTACTGGTGGGCGATTAGACCGATCCCGGCTGCCTGCCCATATATTATGCAAAGAAAAGTTTATAACGCGATTTCCGAGGAAAAAAAGGCTCCTGCGGAGCCTAATCTTAAGTAGCATCACTTGCAAATAACTTTTTCACACTTTCTCTGGCAGGTGGAATTATTTATCGCCGCGGAAAAAACTTCCCGGGCGCGGTTTTTCGGGGATTTGTTCGCTCTGTACGCGGTTAATGAGTTCCTTCGGGATATGGATAATTGATGGCTGTGGAGAGCCGCCGACGATTTCTCTCCTTAACGGTGATGGTTTGCTACCAAATTCCGACGTTCAAGCCTAAACGCACCGAATAGAGACATTGACTGATAGAAAAGGAGGAACACACGAGGCAAAGAAGCGCGAGATAAGTTCTCGGCATTTCCCTGTGTACATAACTTGCGGAATAACTCATTTGAACGAAAAAAGGAGCACAAGTAATTTCGCAGACAAAGCGAAACACTGCGCGTTTATAGAGGCATGGAATGGGCAATTTAAAGGGGCTGCCTCCAACACTATGTAGCTGCCCAGGAGCTTGCAAGAGAGCATTTTAAAATTCATCAAATTAACCATCATTGACGTCGCTTAATGCGACTAAATTATGACCTGTCAACGTGTCGCGGGCCAAAGAATTCCTTGTTCAAACCGAACTTTTCTTTACTCCTGCCATCCAACAAACCGATTATTTATTGTTTGCTTCATCGCGTCTCCCTTGTCGAATTCGGTTTTATTCGCATCCGCTCGCCTTGTTTGCCTTCTATTGTTCGTATCAGGACGGGGCAGCTAAACCACCGTTTCAATTTGTTTCAGCAATGAAAGGCCGGATAATCAACTGTTCGCCCCATCAGGACATTTACTATTTGGAGACCCATGCGAAAACCGAGGTAAGCAAATTTACGTTTTTTTTTTCATTGGTTTCGGTAAGCCGTCAAGTGTAGCACTAACAAGGTGCACATCCTAATTGCAAGATGGATGGGGCCTGCTTGGAATATAGAAAAACTCTTCAGTTTTCAAGTGCGCCCGGATTTACACTTGCAACGTCAAGCACCATTACAAGGGGGACTTTCGAGATAATTTATATCTGCCAGCGAGAGGAGCAAAAGAACGGTGTTTTTGAACGAAAACGGCACAGATTTTTCAGCTGAAAGCCGACTTGCTTATATAAAAGCAACAACGGCAACAATGAAAGTGTAAACACTAATCCCGATCCAATCGGTTGTTACGTTTACCTGTGTCACATTGACGGGTATCGGCTGAAGTTACTACGCTGTTGCCAACCAATTTCCTGTAATTGATCAATAACCGGCATTTCGAAACCCGGTTTAAATCTAATAAAAACGGCAAAAATCGGCAAAGGCACAAATATGACTGAGTCAACTTCAAAAGCTTTACTCTCGAGGGCCTTTTAAAAGGCCCAATCAATCGGCTATCTTTGACAAATCTCCTCTCGCAAAGAGGAGATTTGAGCTCCACGGGCAAAAAGTGGTTCTTCCAATATCGATCAGCCGCTTTTGAAAGAGAAAATATATTGCATATTGTTGTCAGTAGGATCAGTACAGTGTGGTTCAAATAGGGCGCAAACAGCAAATAAATCATATCTGCGCAGAAATTGGCTTCAATGGTCGATAAATAAATGAATAACCTTTAAACTAGCCGAGCCCGCATAATTCCATTTATCCCTGCTGCATTCAAAGATTTCAACTTCTTGTCGCCAACCGGGAGTTGGAGTAAGTTTCCGACTTTGGCTCAATTTTGTTTCCCTTCAAAGGGAGTAAATTTGATTGGAGGCCTTTGACCTGCCACCTCAAGATGCGCGTCCAACTCAATGGTGAGCCCAGCTTTATGCAGCAGGGTTTTTTTCTGCAGAAACGCGCGCGCCATTTATAAAGCTCATTATGCAGCCCACTTTGTACGGGCCTGCTTTGAGAACGATAACGTTCTGAATAGACAAGTAGAACTTTCAGCAGGAATATCGCCTGCCGGTTTACAAAGGTTTATAAACGCTGTAACTCTCAAGTGACCAAACCGAACCCGATGAAACAATCTATTTTCCCTCTATGGTGACCGGCTGGGTGTAGAAATCACCTCAAATAATCTGTTGCCCCGCCATTGTCTATCACTGTCAAGAGCCAACTTTAACGGCCATTGAAAGTTTGAACTAAACTGCAGGCGGAAATAAATAAATGACGAAACGGCTTTACGAGTGTGCGGTGTTTAGACCGAAAGTTGTACGTATCGCGTTTATCAGGGCCTGCCTTGAACAACTTTTGCAAACTTTTCGCCCGTCCCGCCACCCTCTTAAACTTGTCTGCCGGGTTTTATGGATTCATTATTGCACACCTGCAAAACCAGTTTTTCCCATTATTTGGGAACTCTTTTGCGCTGCTCAAAACTCTTCATGGCTCAAATGTCATCACTGACATTGTCTCTTTCCCGAAAAGTTGGCCCCGCCCATCGACTTGTCTATGGACGTAGACCGCAACAAACGTCATTCATTAGACATAATTATCTCAATTTTGCACGTAACAAGAATGTTTGAAAACAAGGATTGAAATAACTCCCTTTAGTCGAAGATATCGGCCCTAATTGGGACTGAAACGCATATTGGGACGCTTCTAAGAGGGGGCGAAAACAACCCATAAAATAACACTGAAATGGGCTCTGATGTTGCGCAACCGAGTATGAAAACGTCCCTAGTTTCCGATTGCAAACTTTCTCGAGTGTGGGTTACAACATTGTTCCTCAGGTGTATCGTAAAAGGTTATTATTAACGGTCCCGGATGGGATCAGACATCAAGCCGCCCTCCCACGGGGGACTGGGAGCCCTTAGAATTTGAACATGACATTGAAGATTAATATCCAACGCCACAGTTAACATCAAATAATAATCACTCGATAATTTTAATTGCAGGAAAGCAATTTGGAAAACCTATTCGTCTCACCAGCCGGCAGAGAAATGCTGAAATACAAACCGAACACGAAATTAAAACAGAAAATGAATACAAATTTAGAGGTAAGTTCGGAATGATTTGGATCCCCCCCTCGAGGTTTAACTGCCGGTTAAACTGTTGCAATGATCATTAAACTACGGCCTGGAATGAATACCGTTTAAAGCCTGCTTGACACACATCAGTGTCAGAGGCTTGTAGGTTAGAAAATTTTGTTTTTAATCCTCTGCGCCAAAGTCAAGGGCGCCACTAACCGGATTATGAATTTCAGTTTCTTACCACAATAGAAAACCCATCTAGACAATCAACGTTAACGAGCGAGAGCAATAAAGCGACGACGTCAAGTGTGCCGCCACTGTCCTCACACCCGTCCACGTCATCGACAGCTGACAGCGACAAGAATGGCGACATGGATTTGTACGAAGAAGCCGCAGCCATCTTGGGACTTACATGCTCAGAGACTGACAATTGTAGATGTCTAGAGTGTCAGGTGAGAACTGACATCAGATGCGCATATCCAGAACTACATTTTGATTAAGAGCCGCAGCAAAATTCCTAACCTCTAAAGAGCTAGACGGAAAATTTGGAACCAGCAGAACTAGTCCACAAATGGGAGCTAATAGGTTCAACAGTGCTCGTGAAGACGCCTGAGATCAGCACATCTCAAAATCTGTAATTTTTTAGTATTCATCCCCCTACGTACGAAAAACACAGTAAAATAAATGAATGGTAAAAAATGTTCATCTTATAAACGATTCCTTTACTAATAACTTTTCTTAGTGGTGTTTGTTGAGGAAGTGCAGTTTCGAACACTTTTCGCTCATTACTGGTTCAACTTGTTCTCTAAATATAAGCCAAAGAATCAGAGAGGGTCGTAAAACCCGCGTTAATTTCGAATTCTTGCATTTTGCATGAAAAGTAGAAACATTTCTAAAATAATGTTTTATATAAAAAAGTGCGTATCTTAATGCTCTATCAAGCAGTGACAACTGGAGCTTTATAGCTCAACTGGGTCTCTAAATATAAGCCAAAGACTCAGAGAGGGTCGCAAAACCCGCGTTAATTTCGAACTCTTGCATTTTGCATGAAAACTAGAAACATTTCTAAAATAATGTTTTATATAAAAAAGTGCGCATCTTAATGCTCTATCAAGCAGTGACAACTCGATCTTTATAGCTCAACTGGTTCTCTAAATATCAGCCAAAGACTCAGAGAGGGTCGCAAAACCCGCGTTAATTTCGAACTCTTGCATTTTGCATGAAAACTAGAAACATTTCTAAAATGATGTTTTATATAAAAAAGTGCGCATCTTAATGCTCTATCAAGCAGTGACAACTCGATCTTTACAGCTCAACTGGGTCTCTAAATATAAGCCAAAGACTTAGAGAGGGTCGCAAAACCCGCGTTAATTTCGAACTCTTGCATTTTGCATGAAAACTAGAAACATTTCTAAAATAATGTTTTATACAAAAAAGTGCGCATCTTAATGCTCTATCAAGCAGTGACAACTCGATCTTTACAGCTCAACTGGGTCTCTAAATATTCGCCAAAGACTCAGAGAGGATCTCAAAACCCGCGTTAATTTCGAACTCTTGCATTTTGCGTGAAAACTAGAAATATTTCTAAAATAATGTTTTATACAAAAAAGCTGCGCATCTTAATGCTCTATCAAGCAGTGACAACTCGATCTTTACAGCTCAACTGGTTCTCTAAATATCAGCCAAAGACTCAGAGAGGGTCTCAAAACCCGCGTTAATTTCGAACTCTTGCATTTTGCATGAAAACTAGAAACATTTCTAAAATGATGTTTTATATAAAAAAGTGCGCATCTTAATGCTCTATCAAGCAGTGACAACTCGATCTTTATAGCTCAACTGGTTCTCTAAATATCAGCCAAAGACTCAGAGAGGGTCGCAAATCCCGCGTTAATTTCGAATTCTTGCATTTTGCGTGAAAACTAGACACATTTCGAAAATGATGTTTTACATAAAAAAAGTGCGTATTTCAATGCCCGATCCAGCAGCGACAACTGGAGCTTTGCAGCTCACAGAGTGAAAAAACTAATTTCCCCAAGAAAGACCACTAAGAAAACTGGCTAGTAAAGGGATCATCTTCAAATTTCTAACTTCAAACGCTTAACTTTAAGTTAGAAAATGACCATCTGAACAATTTTCCAGTACTGTATTTTGCCAACTCTGTTTGAAACTGAATGTTCTTAAATAAATGCGTATCATACACGCAAAGATTGTGAAGATCCCGAGCTGCTTAACTAAGTTTAAAAAGATCCATCGCCATCAACATGTTATTTGGCAAGCACAAAACAATCGCCGTTTTCACATCATTAACCGTGACTTATAACAAACAGGCCCCTCGTCTGGGGATCTTTTATATTATTTCACCCAGTTATACAGACATCCCGACTCGTCTGGATATCGAACGACGACGGTGTGACAGTGAAAAATACAAATCCATTAATTCTCCAGCTCGAAACAGTCCGAAACGAATTTGCATTTGATTAACGGGCCACGTTTGGCCAAAGAGTCGATTAGAATTGACGGATTTAAAAATGGCGTTTTGGGCCGAATTGCGGTTCGGTTCAGTTTAAAAGCTTTATTGTTATTGTTGGCCATTTGTTTCGGACGTGTAAATTGCGACGTGGGTGACGCCGATAAAACAGGAAAAAAAGGGCCGAACTTTGCGATTTGTCAGGAGCGACGCCTAATTTCCTTAAGAGTTTGCTCTCACTAATTCGCCTGGATTTTTCAGTGTCATTACTTCGATTTCGAGGAGGAAATTGATTTCCCGACCGCGGGAAATGAGTATGGCCAGCTGCTGAGCATGGATCAAACCTCGTCGTGTTCCATCCAATAGCGACCCGAGATGGGATGATGCGATTACTTGGTCTAAAGTAGTTTTTGATATTCCAAAGGCGACAGGACGGTTTTGCGACAAAGCGTTTTTGTTTATCTTAACTAACGGGTGAAGGTCATTTTCTCATTATATATGAATTGGTTGAGTTGAACACAAAAATCTATTTTTGTCCATGTTTGGTTTAACCAACTAAATGCGAAGTAAAGAACAAACAATGAGTTGAAACCTTTAGCAACTTTTCAACACTTTCCTGTCGGCCTTTAGGTCAATTTGAAGCGAGTAGTTGCAATACTAGAGACGAATTTCAATAATCTCTGGCAATGGCAACTGTTTGCTTCAAAGTTGTAAAAACAACGCTAAATTCTAAAGTGATTATATGTATAATAATATACGTGGCAAGCATAAGCTGGACAGGACGTTTCCCAGTCCTAAGGAAATGGGGCGTTCTTAACTTTTATGTACAGGAATTAAAAAGAATGTAGGTATATTTACCGATTAAACTGAAACATCCTCTAAGTTAACAACTTGGCTACATTCACTTTCTGATAAGATTTTCAAACTGTGTTAAAGTGCAACTGATTTTGTCACTTTCCCAGAACGTTTACTGCTCAATTGAAAACTCTAAGGATTACATTGTTGTAAATACGAAATATATTCTATGCTCAAATGTACCAACGGTTGTTTCAATGATCCTATCTACCCAAGTAAGCAAAAAAACTTACATTTCTCATCCTAGTTGGTTGATTGTCCCGTGGCGAACTCGATGACTGGACACTGTTTAAAACTAACACAAAACTCTGCTTTATGTAAAAATTATTCACAATCACAATCTGATGTGCTTTACGTGCCGAGGAGCGTATCGGATTCGAAGAACCGAGAGGCGCAATTTGACGGCTCACTGCTGCCATAACCTGAAACTGTCAGGCAAATGCCGAAATTTTCAAAATCAAAATTTGCCGACAAAAAACATCGCCCCGTTTGCGAATTTAGTACCGACATGATGGTTGGAAATTCAGCTTCCAGAATATGCACAGTTTACCCCGGTTTTGAACGAATTTTCACAGATTTTCAAAGAAAATGGGGCAGGCAGTCAACAACCTTGCTTATACGTTTACGCGGTTAATGACACTAAAGAAGATGTCCTGAAAGCCATAACCTGAAACTGTCAGGCAAATGCCGAAATTTTCAAAATCAAAACTTGCCAACAAAAAACATCGCCCCGTTTGCGAATTTAGTACCGACATGATGGTTGGAAATTCAGCTTCCAGAATATGCACAGTTTACCCCGGTTTTGAACGAATTTTCACAGATTTTCAAAGAAAATGGGGCAGGCAGTCAACAACCTTGCTTATACGTTTACGCGGTTAATGACACTAAAGAAGATGTCCTGAAAGCCATAACCTGAAACTGTCAGGCAAATGCCGAAATTTTCAAAATCAAAACTTGCCAACAAAAAACATCGCCCCGTTTGCGAATTTAGTACCGACATGATGGTTGGAAATTCAGCTTCCAGAATATGCACAGTTTACCCCGGTTTTGAACGAATTTTCACAGATTTTCAAAGAAAATGGGGCAGGCAGTCAACAACCTTGCTTATACGTTTACGCGGTTAATGACACTAAAGAAGATGTCCTGAAAGCCATAACCTGAAACTGTCAGGCAAATGCCGAAATTTTCAAAATCAAAACTTGTCGACAAAAAACATCGCCCCGTTTGCGAATTTAGTACCGACATGATGGTTGGAAATTCAGCTTCCAGAATATGCACAGTTTACCACGGTTTCGAACGAATTTTCACAGATTTTCAAGGAAAATTAGGCAGGCAGTCAACAACCTTCCTTATACGTTTACGCGGTTAATGACACTAAAGAAGATACAGGCTGTCCCGATAAAACGACACATCACATGGGTGTGGGTTGGTGGGGTACTGTGGGGGTAAATGCAAATTTAAAATCTCAAGTTAACAAGTTTAGATGAATGAAAATTTCACGTTTACGGTCACCCAGCCGTATTAATAGTGTTTGTAGATTTTTGCGCAAACTGTACGCAGCTAAAAACCGCACCCTTCAATTCCACCTTTTAATTGTATAGAATTCCACAAATAAATATCACACATTTAGGAGTAGGTACTCGTAATATACAAAATATAGGTGCTCGGGGTACTTTGTTGGTGCATTTTACAGTCCTTAATTGCTAGACTAGCCTAGCTTAGGTAGCTAAATAGATTTGGTATTTAGTTGAAAAAGCCACGTTTCGGCTACGTGGCCATCGTCAGTGTTCCCACGTAAGTAGCATCGCCAAGGAGCTTCTCAAGGGGCAGCTAACTCTGTACCTAAAACTAATCCAGCCTTGTTTTTAAGTTTCGGTTCCTCTGGAGAAACCCTGTTGCTTAGATGCTGACCTGCGGGAGGCAAAACACTAGGCCTAGAGAAACGTTGTATGGTTACAATTGAATGTGATAAAAATGCATCATTTAGGGCCGGAAACGAAAACGTTTTCACTGAGTTGGGCGGCGACCGCTCTGAACCAGCACAACTTCCACTGCCCGTTGTATAAGTATAAAATGTACAGGTTTCTATCGTTGAGATCCTTTGAAAGCGCGGTTTGTATTTTACATGCCTTTTCTGCCTGGCTCGCGTGCCACGAGGCTCTATATATATATATAGGGTTTAAGCTTAATTAGTTTGCTTAGACACCGATAGTGATTGATTAATCCGATTTGGTCTTTCCACCTGAAAATGGGGGGCTCTACAAAATAATACAGGCAGAGCCGTGCATCACTTCGTGTAGAAAAACCGGCGTGCCAGCCCCCAGGCCTCCGTCGGTTTTCTCCTGTTCGTTCTGCTCGTACTCGCAGTCAAAGTAGTGGCTTTGGCAGTCGTAGCAACGACAGTGATCAGACATTTTGCAGGTGATGCCGAACTGCTTAGCCACCGCTCTAAAACCAACGTGGCAGTGGACTATCAGCCCTTCGTGCGTCTGGTACTCACTTGTAGAACTCCTTGCTGGACGTGTGCATTATCTCGGGCGCCTTTGGAGGAGTCGTAGGCGACTGCGCTTGTTTTACCGTCCCACTTAGCAGCGTCTGAAATAAAAAAAAAAACAGGAAATAAGCAAGCTTTCAAATATGTTTAAGAAACGTTGGTTCTACCTCCTTTTCACCGGCGTAGTTGCTCTGGTTGCTCAAGTCCTCGTTATTGGAGTGATTTAAGGTGGAAACCTTCGAACTGACGTCTGCAAAGTTGACATCCTCCTCGCTCACACTGTCATTACCTATAAGGTGACATACAGAAGTCAGCGGGGTTTAGCTGACAGCCAGCTCTTACCTTTTTTTGCGTCTGGTGGCAATGTCAGTGGCTTTCTGGGACTGTGGGTGTGCTCGTGGTCAGTCTCAGCCGAGTTACTGCAAGAGAACCAAACAATAAAGTCGCTAGCGAAGACTGGTCGCATACCTTCGGTTTAAAGAACTCGACTTTGACATTCTGTTGAATTTGATCTTGAAGGGCGCCAGCTTGGCGACGTAGCTCCCCAGCTCTATACGAAGGAAACGTCGGCGTCTGATGGCATTGCTAATGCGTTTATGAGCCTAAAAATAATGAAAACTGGACGATTTTTGCGATTACCATGCCCGGAAGGGAGTTCTGAAAGCATTAACATGTTGGGTAGCTAGGGCGACCCAAACACATTAATGATCCTCTAACCGTGTGCGGCTGTCACACAAGTGACAACTTAATGCCCGTGTTTCAGCTCAATCTGTCACAGTACTTTTAATCCTAGCTACAGCTAGATGTATTCAGTTCAAAGCCTTAACGTCGCTTTCAGTTACAGACAATGTCTGCTACTGAAATGGGGACAGTAAGAGGGCACAATCCAAAACTCCCCGCAGTTGATTTTCTTGGCCACGTCACGAAAATCCTAGCGCACAATTGCACTTACCCAATCTCGCATAGAGTTCCAGCACCTCCAAATGGGGGACACCAGGCTGATTCACTTGTGCACCGAGAGAGCACAACGAAGGGCGTAGTAAAAACGGCGTAAACATTGAACATTTAGGCCGAGCGATACGAGCACACACGGAATATTGACGACAGGGGCGCTGCAAGGGCGCCGGTGCGCAGGAAAGGGCGAGGATTTGCAGGCGAGAATGGCCGAATGGGATTTCATCGCAAAAGGGCGCGGTAATAAAAAAAAAGTTTATTTATGATAAGGAACTAAAAACAGCATATGGTATAAAAATTATAAAATAAAACTATGTTTGACATGGTGAACTCAAAAGAAAAATCCTTATAAAATTTACTTATTGATCGTCCTCGTCATCTTCATCCTCATCGTAATCCGCTGGTTCCAAACGATCGCGGAACCGGCTGACTTCGTTTTTATGCATAGCAGTAATCATGTGGAGACGAAGATCACGGATACAGAGGAACTCTGCTTCACATAAAATGCAGGTGATCTCTTCAAACGGCTTCAAACTGACAACGGATTTTTTTTAGAAGATTCGGCTTTAAACCACTCCACACACCGGACGTACCCAAATACAATTTGATCCATATCTTCCAAGTTTTTGAGCACAACCTTGTCACGGTGATTTATGTCGGCCACCTTAACAAACCACAAAAGACTCCAAATGTCCTGATCGTCGTTGGCCAAATTGGGCTTCAATTGCCCCAATCCGCCCGGTGATCCCCAGCTGCTGTTGGAAAGCGCCACTTCGCGGACCATCGGATTGCGCTCCATGTTTAGCAAGCTGAACCACAGCCGTGGTAAATGCATCAGCCAAAGCAAGAGCAGGCACTTACCTGAACAGATGATCTTTGATGTTGATCTGGATGGCCAACATGTCGTCCTGTTTAGACCTGTTCAGCTCCATGTCTTGCATGGTTCGAATGCCGTTGTTCATCAAGTATCGCAGCTTGTTGATCTGAAGCAATCCAACCGTAAAATCCTGCTTCGTTATTGACTTCAACGACTCACCATTTCAAGTTCCTCGATGTTCAGTTCAGTATCCAGATGGATGAGCATGTCGTGGACTGGATAGAGAGGTTTGTTGGTCGTTTCGTGATAGCCCATTCCACACAAGATAGCCACCACCAATGAATTGTCCGCTAGAGCACAACATAGAATATAACAGTACCTCAGATTGTGGTGGCAACGGATAGAGAAGGCAATTGACGTTTGACTGACTACATACTCGCGACTTTAGGTTCCATTTTGGGGCAAAACGTGGCAGCTAACATCATGGGAAGACCCGGCACGTTGGGCATCAACGTCGTTTGTCGCAAGCGCAGACTGTTGCCGTTCACTGATTGGCTCACGGAAGCAGCCACTACTAGTCTGCAGAACACAATGCAATATTTACGCACATTTACCACGAATCGGACATGTGGGCTCACCTGGCATGACGGCTTTCCGGCTCTGTGTCTAGCAATACCGTGTTGATAGAACTGCCCTCGACCTTCACGAATTTAGTGTTCGACATCGGGATGCAGCCGTACAGCTTTGTTTCAAGAGGGCTGAAGGGGCCGCGCAAGTGTGCAATGATTGCATTATTGGAGCTGACATTTGGATCGACAAAGTCAGAGAAGCTAATTATTCTTCCCACTCCGTCCAAGCGCTGTGCTTCCCCGACGGATTATGGGAGCCCTGGATCTGCAGTCTGCGCTCGTGGTCGCACTGAAAAACGACTGCTGACTTTTGTCCCTAGCGCAAATTGACCTTTACTCACCTTCGAAAGGTAACTGGGCGAGCTCCTGTCCGCAAATCCTTCCTTGACCAAGTAATCGTTCAAGGACAGGTCCTTGACAGGGTTTCTGTACAGGTCCAGCTCAACCACCTCGTTGACCATGGAATAAATCTATGGAAAGCCTGCACTCAAAGAGTTTTTCTAAGCTACAATGTCTCAATATAGTACCTCGGCATAAAGCAAAATCCCGTTGGTCCAACGTCGAAAGTGACCGTTCACGTTGTCATGCCAGACGCCTAAAGGGTTGTACCGATAGGCCGGCTTGATTCCATGCATGATGCACTCGAACGCCAAGGGGCAGATGAAGCACTGCGGGCGCTGTGGCAAATAAAACAGTTCTTCCGCGAACACTTCCTGCATATTGCCGTAGTCGATGAATAACACCTGAAACCGCCCATGTGGTCTTTACAGATAGATATAAACCGGCTGAAGAATGAACGCACCTCGTTGCTACGTCCAGCTGAAGCTGTGAGCCTGCACCGATAAAACAGTCGATCTTGTCTAAAGCGGGTGGCATAGACCTTCCCAATCTTCAGCGGCTCGTCAACTTTTTTTAGCACTTGCTTGTTGAGCGCCTCCTCGATCTGTTGCAGCAGCTCGTTAGTTCTGTCGTCGGCATTCTGCACCCAAAAGTGTCCGGCATCGATGTACGCTGCAATGTGCAACTGGATAAATTGAGTGCAAGGCGCAGGCAGCGCCGTGTATGCTATGGTAGAGAAGCAATTTGGTGTAACTTCGATGGGGAGGCTGTTGCTGCCGCGTGCTTGATGACTCTCAGCAAAGTCCCAGGCTTGTTTGGGCGGCAACAGCTTTAACTCAAAGTTGTACTTCAACTGTCTGCGCCGAATGGCCTCGTAGACTGGGCGGGGAATACGACCAGGAGCGCACGCCAACCCGCTAAATCCGTCAACGTTGACCGTAAGTGGGTCGCCTGAGTTGTTCTTGAACTCCACGAAGATTTTCGTGCTGCCATCGAAGCCGATGTGGACGTCGGCCTTGTCGTCCAGATCTTGGACCAGACGCTTGATTTGCCTTACGTAAATGTGCCCCGGCTGCATCGGGTCAAGGCCGCTTAGGTACACCGTGTTGAAGGGGCATCGACCGGCCACCGTCTTAACCGCCTCTCTTTCGCTTTCCGACTCTGTGTTTCCGGGCTTGATAAAAAAGTTCGGGTAAAACGCCCCGGCCATGATAATCTTGAGCACTGTGGGCTTCTCGGTGCGCGTTAGATTAATCTTGCCCGGACCTGCAGTCTCTCGGATTTGCACTCTCTCCAGACGCTGATGGATCTCGGTGACCAGCAGTTTCCACTCTCGCAGACCCTTGAGGTTGACCAAGTTTCTCTTACACCATTCCAGCTCGCTGTTGCGACTCCCAAATGAGTTGTCGCGCGTCTTTGTCTGCCACACCGTGTACAAGTTCAGTAGGGCGATGAGATCGCTGCAGGATCCGTCCGCCCACAGGAGGATTTTTCGGTACGCTTCCAGACGTTTTTGATACGGGATTGAGAAGATATTTTGAATGGAACATCCGGCTGCGATAACGACGGTCTCGTCCAGGCAACTGAACAGTTGTCCCAAGGTAATCAGCTTGGATAAATGTACGTCGACAGGCAGATTGGCCATCAACTGGCCCATAAACGTTATGTCGCCATCAGACGTGGACAGCACTCCGCGGCAGGTGCGCAACATCGCACCAATCTCCTTCAGTTGCCAGAGTGTGGACTGGATGTTCTTCAGGCTGGGCGGACTCAAGGCGAGAGCCAGCGTCTGAGCGGGCGTTTCGCTCAGACCGAGCATCTTGGTCTGCAGCACGGTCCGCTCCAGGGGCGCCCTCAGAATCTCCGGTAAGCTGGTCCGTTGCATTTCTCCGCTATAAAAGGCTTTGGAGACCAGGCGGTAGATTCTCCCGTCGCATGTGCGACCCACTCGGCCGGCCCTCTGATCGCAACTCACATGCGAAGCCCATTCCAGCTTGAGGCTCATATATTTGGTCACCGGATCGACGGTCATCACCTTGGTGAGGCAGAAGTCGATCACGTAGCAGGTGTCCGGCACTGTAACCGAACTCTCCGCTATGTTTGTCGAGAGAATTATCTTCCTGTAGCCGGGCGTGGGGCGTCTGAAGGCCTTTGCCTGCTCGTCATTGGGCAACGACGAGTGCAACGGAATGATGTCCCATTTCAGCCGCTTCACAGTCGAGTTGGGATCCACCAGTTTGCCCTCTTGTAGCAGCAACTTGTGGGCTTCCTCAATCTCGTTGATTCCTGGTAGGAAGACCAGGACGCTGCCAAAATTCACGTTATCGTCGGCGTCAATATTGGAAGTTATCTTGTCGAAGACTCGCACTAGAAAAGCAAACTCTGTCCATGTAGATGCAGGAATCTCTGGCTTTTCTAGGTCGAACTTGGCCATCTGAAACAGTTTCAAAGTGTCACGATTGCTAAGCAAAGCACAACCCAGCCCACCTCGCCCCTGACAACCGATATCTGGTCTAAGTAGAAGATGGTCTTCGTGTACTGCGACGGTTTGTTGACTTTCAGGATGGGTGCCGAGATGATCTGGGCAGCCACCTGTCGGCGGAAATAGTGTGCAAATTCTTCCGCATTGATGGTGGCCGACATCAGGATAACCTGCAGGACGTGTTAATTCGAAACAGTAATTCATGAAAGTGCGTCAACCACATGCCTTTGTGCTGAATGAATCTCCTCTTTCACTGAACAAAAACTTGCGCACAATCAACAGTAGAAAGTCGAGCTCCTGGTTCCGTTCATGAATTTCGTCAATGATGATGTGCGTGTATTCGCGAAGGCTTCCTTTGCGGATCAGTTTCTGCAGCAAAATGCCGATTGTCATGTAGGTGATAATCTGATTTTCGGATATTTTCTTCTCCAATGCCACCTGCAAATCAAAATGTAATTTTAAGTACAAAAACCGTTCGCAACCACAAATATTCACCTGATATCCACAAACAGTCCCCAACGTCCATCCTCTCTCCTCACAAACGCGTTTAGCCACATTGATTGTTGCAATTTTCCGTGGCTGTGTAACCACAATGTTGCAGTACTCGTTCTTCAGCCTTAAATCGTCCATAATCATTTGGGGCACTTGCGTAGTCTTGCCTAAAACGAGAGAATCTACTTAAAAGCATGGCCGGCTAGCAAATGTGATGCACCCACCACATCCAGTGGCCCCTTGGATGACGATCACCTGGTTCAAGTCGATTCGTGACAATATCTGCGACCGTTGAGAATCAATGGGCAAATTCAGCTTGATGTCGGAAGTGACGGTGAAGTTGTGCTGCTGGTATACTTCCGAGGGATCGGATTTGCCCTGTGGCAAAGCGCATGGGACCAAGTCCCCAATAGAACTCTGAATTCAGAAAGAGTCATGATAGAATCAGCGGCAGCCCATGGTATACTTACCACATCTTCCCCGAATCCGCTGGTTTGCACGGACGGTCCCATGGCATATTTCTTCAGCTCAGCTTTCACGAATTCCTGCTCGTAGTCACTGAAATCTTCACTCTCGGAGGAAAAATCCACTTGCAGATCAGAGGCGCTAGCTATCGCTCCATTCACTTTGCCAATTGGGTAGAGCCGCCTCTTACCAGCATTTTGAAGCAAAGATTGCATGCTGACTTAGGTTAAGCCTTAACAAGCGACGGAGGCATTGAGTATTCCAAAGGTGCGTAGGCAGCTATAATCGAGTACTTACGTGCTGTATCCAGTGGCCCCTTTATCAAGTACCCCACTGATTTTTCATGTCCTCAAAATACCGGCGACAAGGGCGAGTCTGACTGTGCCATTGCTTGGGAATTTCTGGAAACACACACAAACTTTAAGCGCAATTTAGTTTCTGCGCATGCTTCCGCAGATCTGTTTTTGACGGCCCGTGGATCCGCTGTTAGCACCAAACATCGTCAAAACGTCATTTTTAATTAATTCCAGTCTCCCGCTGTAAAAATCGGAAATAATGATATAAGTAAATTAAAAAGTGTTTAGTGTTAATTAAAAACAAAAACTAAAAACTATTCTTTGCATTAGAAAAGCCCGTACGCAATCCTCGCTCGGTTAGTTCCCCCAGCCCCCAACAGACACTAGATCGTGTTTCCCGGTTGCAAGGCCCTAACCTCGCTTTCCGAAAATGGCAAAGCAACTGCTTGATGTAACCAAGATTTTCCAGAAATTGTCCATACAAAACTATGGGCCGGCGACCTTACTGATGCGGTCGGACTCATTGGCACAGGCCCGCCTGCTGACCACCAGTGCAGCCCTAAACACGAACTTCTTCAACAAATGTAAGAGCGGAATCATTTGGTTAGGTGCGCCTCAAATCGGATGGTTTCGCTATTTTAGTACCCGCTTCGCATCTGTGGGAGAGCATAACGACGGTGAGCAACGCCGGGAAGAAAAGGGGCCGAGCCAAAACTGTGTCCAAGAAAAATATCAAGGACCTAAACAAGGGTCAAGTCATCGGGGTTGGTAAGTCTATGCAGGCCTGGGTGGGAATCAAGCCAATCTGGCCAAGTCTCAGAGTACCCGGCTTTCAGGCAAGGCTAACATTGTATGGCCGGGGCTGTCGGCCCCCATAATCCGGGGCAAGGAACTGGTGGAGCAGGTAAAGCTGCCAGAAGATCCCGATAGGGAGCAAAAGCTGATAGCGCTGAGAAACACGATGGGTTTTCGTAAGTTTGCCAAACTGACCCCTTTGGAGAGGGGTTGGTCCGGCAGCAAGATGCCGGGTAGAAGTCTGGGGCCACCTGATCCAATCGGCGATGGTAAGCTTCCGAGCAATGTGTCAATAGCAGCACCATAGTATAGAGCGCTTTTCAGAGACATTTACGGACTTTGACACGCGGGTATTGGCCCTGAAGACAATCGTTATCATGAAAGGCAATTTCGGCAGAAAGCGGCGTTTGTCCGCTTTCGTTGTTACCGGGAATAAACAGGGGCTGGGAGGATTTGCCATGGGGAAGGCCCTGGAGGGCCGTGTGGCCTTGAGAAAAGCCAAGAACCGCTCTGCCCAAAAGCTAATGCATATCCGCTTGTTTGAGAATCATACAGGTTAGTTCATAACGCCCCATTTAAAGCTGGAGAACAAGAGCCGATTCTTCCAGTGTGCCACAACTTTTTCACGCAATTTGGATCCACAAAAATCTACGTCTGGCAAAAGCCCGAGGGCTACGGTCTCAGGTGCCACAGAGCGATCAAGACCATCTGCGAAGTTATAGGTATCAAAAACTTATATGCCAAGGTGGAAGGTTCCACCAACGTGGGCAGTGTGGTCAAGGCCTTCTTTTTGGGGCTGATTAAACAGGTACTTCACTTGGTTTAGTTGGCACAGAGCTGTCGCTAAAATAGTGGCTTGCAGAAAAGTCCCGAGGAGATCGCCGAGGAAAAGGGCCTGCACCTGGTCCAGTTCTCTAAGGAGAATAACTACTTTCCGAAAGTGGTGGCGTCGCCCAGCGAGTGCAGGAAACCCGAAGACATCTCCACGGACGAGATCCTGGACTTTAACCGGTACTGCTTCAATGGTATGACCATGGCTGTCGCCTAGCTTTGATAACTCATTCACAGTGAGCCGTTTCAGGCAAAGTGATTCTACAGAAGAAGAAGCACGCGCCTTTCTACACGAAGCTGCCCACTTACTACACATACGTGGTAAAGCAGGAAAAACTGCGAAACCAACCGGAAGTGCGGAAGAACCTCATTGTGAGTACGGGGAGGTGAGAAGCTTTTTAGCCGATAAATATCCAGAGTGCAGGCAGACCAAGCCTCCAAAGAAGGAGCAACAGGCAGAAGACGAGGAGGAATAGAGAGAAAATATAAAGAGTTTTTAGTATGAAGGCAATTTGCGTCATTTTGTGATCAGGATTATTTAAACAACCGCAATGAGTGAAACTAATCCAGGCTTGGATCACTGTGCCTCGAAACGCGTTGTTGTACAAAATATGTAAGTAAGGTAAGAGTAAGGAAACTCCTAATTCTAGAATTTGATCAATTTATTGTCCAAAAGGAAACAATAAATAAATCCGATTAATATATACAACAAGGCCCAATAATCAATAAATTAAATTGAAACAGTTATGTACAAACCGGATGATTAATACATAGCACCTGAGGAAATATAAATGCTTTACATCACATGTGCAAAAGAAGTTTAAATGCTTACAATTAAATGAATCCTGCCCTCACTAACCATCATCGAAGCGAACTCCGGTCACTTTGACGATGGCCAGAAGATGATTTTCAACGCGCTGGGCTTGGCTTGAAAACCACCTCCACCCTATGTATGTATTATATTATATATGAGCAATAGCAGTCGTCCTAGGGGCTTTGGAAGCCCTTCGGGTTCTTCTGCTGCCAGTTCCAAGTGTCCTGGCACATGAGGAAGATGTCCCGAGTGGCTGTCCAGTTCAGCTCTGTCTTGGCCAGCGATGCGTCGGCATAGCACTCGGCTATGTCGCCCTCTCGGCGGCCTTCCAGCACGTACTGGATTGGCTTGCCCGAGGCCTTTTCAAAGGCCTTCAGCACGTCAAGCACTGAATAGCCGCGGCCTGCAGCGAAAAGGCGGTTCAGTGAAGAAGCTGGATAATCGAGCACACTTGCCTGTTCCCAAATTGTAGGCCTTCCAAGAACTGAAGGTGGGTTGCAGCATTTTTTCCAAAGCCTTCAGATGGCCGATGGCCAGGTCGGTAATGTGGATGTAGTCCCGAACCCCCGTTCCGTCGTGCGTGGGATAATCGTTGCCAAAAACGTGCAATTTGTCTCTGCGACCCACGGCCACCTATAAGGGATAGCCTTATAGAGAAGTGGCGGCCGACTTATGGGAACCGGTTACCTGCGCAATATAGGGCATCAGATTATTAGGAATCCCCGACGGGTCTTCGCCGATCAATCCAGACTCGTGCGCCCCTACCGGATTGAAGTAGCGTAGCAAAATCACCTTCCATTCCTGCAAAGTTGTTTGGCCGTTGCCGTTTAGGTCCAGCTACAGCATTGGGTGATCAGACCTTAACTTACGGGATCACTAGTGCAAAGATCCTTCAAGATCTCCTCCACAAAGTATTTGGTTTTGCCGTACGGATTGGTGCATCCTTGCCCGGTCGGATGCTCTTCGGTGATTGGCAGGAATTGGGGCGTTCCGTACACGGTGGCCGACGACGAAAACACCAGCTTTTTCACGCCGTTTTTCGACATCACCTAAAACACCTCGTGAGGGAGGACGGATTTTTGCCAATCTGAGGCGGTACTACCTCAAAGAGAGTGCCTGAGCCGCCAATGTTGTTTTGGTAGTACTTCAGGGGCACTTTGACGGACTCCCCCACGGCCTTCAGGGCCGCAAAGTGGATGACCGAGTCGATTTTGTGCTGAAAATTGCCAACAACTTGCACTCTTGTATCGGCTGTGGAGTGCGAGTATTTACCGCTTTGAATATTCTGTCCAGAGCATCTCTGTCGCGAATGTCCACATTATAGAAGGTGACCGTTTCACCGGTAATCTGCTCGACCCTTTTGAGCGCCTCAGGCTTGTCGTTCGCCTTGGCGTAGCAGTTAACCATATTGTCTGCAAATGTGTGTTCGATTGTTTTTAAGCCATCGTTTTGCGGCTTAGCTACTGACCTAAAGCGATCACTGAGTAATTGTTCTTAAGCAGTTCTACGACAGTATGCGAGCCCACATAACCGGCACCGCCAGTCACCAAGATCGTGCTATTTCCCTTCATCTTTTCATCAGTATCGGATACCCACCACCTATGGGCATTTTGCATTGTTTACCATTTGGGCTTAGTGTCTAACCAATATAATTTGAATGATGCTAAGAGAGTCAATCGGCCCTCATATGCGCAAATTGGGGGGCAAAGCGCGCTCCGAAATGTTACAGATTTTGAACACTGTCAAGCAACAAGTGAATTATAACAATGAGTAATTTTCACCGGATTATAACTTAGAAATCAAGTTGATCTATTCGAAGCTTTGCCTCAAACTGGACGGACCAGAAAAGTCCGCTAATCTTGGCTAATGCCTCTCTAAGCTAAGCCCTCTAATATGGAAACTAGCGGCTGCTGTATCGCGTATAAAGAAAAACTCTTACCCGAAAACAAAATTGCTACGTATGCAATTCTAGTCGAGCTGGAACTTTACTCGCCAATGAGCAAATATTCTTGGCAACGTAATATACATTTAATCATTTGTTTATGCACTGATAACAGAAATCGCTATTTGGAAATGAAGTGCGACCGTTTCAAGTGCCAAGGAAAAACATTAAAAACCGATTTTATTCCATGTTATCGCGAGGACCACTTGAGCCCTGCCTAAATGATCGACGCTGAAAGCAATTACAGATCAATTCACGCTTACTTTTACATGATCGCCATCGAGAGGGCTTATCAGCTTAGACGGAATTAGGTGCAGAGTGGGACTGCAGGCGGTTCTAATCCCGCGTGTTATGACCTAGATAATTTCAAGACCTTGACTTGAAGACAATGAAGCATCTGAATTTCTATAAAGTGCTGAAGCTGAGTCCAATCCTGCCATCAAGCCGTTTAAGTAAAATAAAAACAGCACTTATCATTTCCAAGTTAATCAATGAAAGTGGCGGGCATTCAAGTAAGCTTTAATCGACTGGTGCGTGTTCTATAGTTCAGTGTTCATTGTGTATTGTTATTGACCAGATTAAGTGTTAAGATTTCTATGTGCGATATATTAAGGGACATTGAGAATTCATTCGGTTAGTTTGTAAGCAGTGAAGCAACTGACCTTTGCAGGGCTTTCCAATATAAAGCAATCACTATTATTTCCAGACTTAATAAAATCTAGTTTAATTCAACAGAAGCACCACGTTATCGCGTAGCGCACCCACAATTGAGGGCTGATTAATTCGCAAAAAAAGCCGTAAAAACCGCAGATTCATCTATATTTAAAACTCGCAGGCAATGTTTATTATACAGACGGATGGTGCAAGTGTAAACATTTAATCAAAGGTTGCCACGAAACGTGAGAATCGTCTGAAAAGCCACAGGCCACAGTTTACTAATTTATATATGAATTAGGTAAGTGGCGCGCATCTTTTAACCTTGGGAATTTCGCCGAGTTTCACAACAACTGCTCTTTTAGTTCTGGACTCAATGAGGGCTATTATAAGGAGCACAAACACACAACCGACTGGGAGGGCAAAGCCTCGGCATATATCTAAGGGCCTGTTGCCACAAAAGCGTCTGTGCAATTGAGTATTCAGAAGTAGGCGATTTAGGGCTGAAACTGATAGAAAAAGGAACTTACCGACACTTACTTGGTTAGGTATCCCAGCGGTACTATGGCATAATAAATAACGACAAACACATACGTAGACTTATACAACAACGATAACATGGCTGGGAAGCATTGGTTTTGCTAAAAACCCCAACAAAATTCGGTCAATAAACTGTATACGTGTGTAGGTTGAAAGATGTGTTTGTGTACACTGAAACTGAACGTCACTTATGATTTGCTGCTGTGACAACACCGCTAGGAGTCTTGATAGGCATTAGGCTTGACTGTATGCAAATGCATTACGGTCCATTGGCCAGCAGAGATTCAGAGTAAAATTATGTTTTAGTTTAATTCAAAAGAAATTCCTGGGTTCCAGTCAATATTATTGTTTATTAGTTAAAACATTTTACAAATACGTTTCGGTGTCTTTCTCCACCATCATCAGTTTGTATGTATGGCTGTTTCTACCTTCACTTGGCTTGCCAAAGGTGAAGGTAGAAGCAGCCATACATACAAACTGATGATGGTGGAGAAAGACACCGAAACGTATTTGTAAAATGTTTTAACTAATAAACAATCATATTGACTGGAACCCAGGAATTTCTGTTGAACTAAGTTGAAATACAGTCAGGAAACGATACACAAATTATGTTTTAGTTGAAATGGCTAAAATTCCATAAACTAATCCCTAATTCAAAGTCCAAAGTCAAAAGTCCTAATTGAAATTTAATACACATAATTAAAATACCCGCCATCTTGCAACATGGCCAGTTGGGCAACAGCGCTATCATTTGTCAGTTGCATCGACAAGTGATTGAAGTGCAGTTGCAACGTTTTGCAAAATAAACACACTACAAACTTTAGATCAGAGTGGATTGTTTGGAGACTTTTAGTGCATTTATTGTGTGAAAATGTCGACGTCTGCGTTGGCTTCCTTGACCGCCACTTATACGGATTCGGAAGGCGAAGAGGACGAGAGGGAAAACAATGTGGAAAACACTGACTCCCAGTCGCCCCCCGATTCAGTGTCGGGCAGCCGAAGCGCCCCCAGTTCGATCCGCAGCAGCCCCAGCGTTCCCACCACCAGAGTAGCCAAGCTGGTGTCTTATCATGACGACAACATTGCCTCGGACGACGAGGTGGAAATTGAAGATGAGCCACCCCAGGAAAAAGTGGTGGAGAACGACAAGGACAAACTACAAGAACCGGTGAATAACGTAAGACAGGCATTAGATATGGTTGACTTGTTCGAAAATTTAATCAAGTCATTTTCTAGGCTGACGATGAAGACATGATGATACCAGGAGAGCCGCCAGGCAGTTGCTCGGCCGACCTGCAAGACAAACTGGCCAAACTCTACGAGAAGATGCAAACCCAACAAATGGACATGAACTCGGTGATCCAGAAGAGAAAGGATTTCCGCAATCCCAGCATCTATGAGAAACTGATCCAGTTTTGCGAGCTGAACGAACTAGGTAAGTCGCAGTGAATCCGTATGGCAAGATCACACAATGACCAACTGATTGATCCTTAGGCACCAACTATCCTCCCACCATATACGATCCTTTGAAATGGTCCAAGGAATCGTACTACGAGGAGTTGTCGGACGTGCAAAGGGCCGACATGGAGAGGCGGGAGAAAGCGCGCAGATCCAAACTGGACCTGGTGTCGAAGAAGGCCGAGGACAACAAGAACAAGCGCAAGAGCAAATGGGACATGCCAGGCGGAGGAGCGATCAAAGTGAACCAACCGGGCCTAGTGGCGCCGCCCACACTAACCAGTTCGGCGACAGGAACCAAGAGTACGATTATTTCCGCATTTGGTTCTTTACCAAAGAAACCAAAGATCTAAATATTTGTTTGTAAAATTATTTTGTATTATACCTTTATTTTTGTCACTGTCGTATGAATGTCAAACTGAAAATCATCAGTATGATTAATGAATCTAGTTGAGTTGCGAAATAGAACCTACAGCGCCCTCTTTTGTCCCTCTATGAACTACGGGTCACCAGTGCAGCACTCTGTTTTGCAGTTCTGTACAGGCCGCATTGCCACGCACTTGCTTTTTTCCTGCTGTCAATACAAAGCTACTGTTGCGTATTTGCTGGCAAACTGCGCTTCAACTGGCTTTGCAGAGCAAATAGTCTGGCAGCTGTTGTTAGCAGTGAGCACATTTGCCCAAAATCCTGCAGTCCTTGTTTCCAGGCCTATTGATCGACACCCTTTATTGACTAGCAATAAAACCAGCGCTCAAGCCGGCAGCGTCGAACAAGCTGATTTTGAGCAGACGGACCAGTGACGTCTCGTCGAGTTCAGAAATGGCGACTGTGAGTAGTGGTCGAGACGTGATGGAGCTGAATGGGGAGCAAGTTGACTCAGGGGGTCGTTTGAAGCGCCTCTATCCAGCAGTGAACGAGGAAAAGACGCCGTTGCCACGCGCCTGGAGCCCCAAGGAGAAGTACGGCTACATCGGACTGTCCCAAAGCAATCTCCGTGTCCACTACAAAGGTGAGAACTTTCAAGGTGCGTTGCGACTGTCTTTCGGGTACGCAGTTGGGTTGGTGAGGATGCGAGGCCTGTTTGGTGGTAGTTGGAACCTGGGTCAAGGGGTGTCAATCGCTGCCACGGCCTTCCCGAGGGAATTCCTGGGCCCAAACAAAGAAATCAGCTGATTGTGACACGGGGTGAGCTGGATGGATGGTTCATTGTATCGGGTGCGAACAAAAAGAAAAGCGATTCCTTCAACCGCATCGCCAGCCACATGCGGGGTTATCCACAGTGGAAAATCTTTCAGTTAATCAGAGTTATGGCTAAGAGAGCAGCTGAAAATGGAAAATTTGCTGCGTGCGATCCAGCTGTCCTGCGCATAACAATTGCAATCAACAGAGACCATCTCCGCTGTTCCAGATACGAGAACTACTGCTGTACTCTGGTCGTCTTTTGTTCTCTTATATTGTTTCCAAGCATTTTCCACGCAGTTGCCACGAAATGTGGCCTAAAATCTGTTCCCGATTTGTTGTTGTTTCGCAAATTAAAAGGTGACTTGACTGTTTAGTCATTTTTACATTGGCCTCATGGCCATATACAGGGTGGCTCAGAAATGGGTACAGTAAATTCAGGCGAAAATAGACCTTGCCCAAATATGAAAAAAATCCAAACATACAAGGGTCATCCGCACAAGCTTAGTTTTCGAAATACAGGGCGTCAAACCCACAATACAATACAAATAAATTTTAATGAAACTTCATATTTGGGCAAAGTCTTTTTACCGCTGAATTTACGGTACTTATTTCTGAGACACCCTGTAGATGAAACATTTTCGAAATTTCTTTTTGTTGAAAAATGCGTGATTCAATGCTCTTTCTAGTGGTGAGTAACTGAATACTTCTCAAATTATCATGCCCCATATGTTGAGCAGCTCTCTACCTCACACGGTTCTCCAGATATGAGCCAAAACGAAAGTGAAACTAATCAAGAGTCAGTTTAATTTAATGAAAAACTCTCCATTAGAAAGTTGTGGGCTATCGGCGACCGAATATCTAATGCAATTTTTCATTGGCCTCATGGCCATATACAGAGTGTCTCAGAAATAGGTACCGTAAATCAGGCGAAAATAGACCTTGCCCAAATATGAAAAAAATCCAAACATACATGGGTCATCCGCAAAAGCTTCGTTTTCGAAATACAGGGCGTCAAACCCACAATACAATACAAATAAATTTTAATGAAACTTCATATTTGGGTAAAGTCTTTTTACCGCTGAATTTACGGTACCTATTTCTGAGACACCCTGTAGATGAAACATTTTCGAAATTTTTTTTTGTTGAAAAATGCACATTTCAATGCTCTTTCTAGTGGTGAGTAACTGAATACTTCTCAAATTATCATGCCCCATATGTTGAGCAGCTCTCTACCTCACACGGTTCTCCAGATATGAGCCGAAACGAAAGTGAAACTAACCAAGAGTCAGTTTAATTTAAAGAAAAACTCTCCATTAGAGAGTTGTGGGCTATCGGCGACCGAATATCTAATGCAATTTTTCATTGGCCTCATGGCCATATACAGAGTGTCTCAGAAATAGATACCGTAAATCAGGCGAAAATAGACCTTGCCCAAATTGAAAAAATCCAAACATACAAGGGTCATCCGCAAAAACTTAGTTTTCGAAATACAGGGCGTCAAACCCACAATACAATACAAATAAATTTTAATGAAACTTCATATTTGGGCAAGGCCTTTTTACCGCTGGATTTGCGGTACCTATTTCTGAGACATCCTGTAGATGAAACATTTTCGAAATTGTTTTTTTTTGTGGAAAAATGCAGCATTTCAATGCTCTTTCTAGTGGTGAGTAACTGAATACTTCTCAAATTATCATGCCCCATATGTTGAGCAGCTCTCTACCTCACACGGTTCTCCAGATATGAGCCAAAACGAAAGTGAAACTAATCAAGAGTCCGTTTAATTTAATGAAAAACTCTCCATTAGAGAGTTGTGGACTATCGGCGACCGAATATCTAATGCAATTTTTCATTGGCCTCATGTCCATATACAGAGTGTCTCAGAAATAGATACCGTAAATCAGGCGAAAATAGACCTTGCCCAAATATGAAAAAAATCCAAACATACATGGGTCATCCGCAAAAGCTTCGTTTTCGAAATACAGGGCGTCAGACCCACAATACAATACAAATAAATTTTAATAAAACTTCATATTTGGGCAAGGTCTTTTTACCGCTGAATTTACGGTACCTATTTCTGAGACACCCTGTAGATAAAACATTTTCGAAATTGTTTTTTTTTGTTGAAAAATGCGCATTTCAATGCTCTTTCTAGTGGTGAGTAACTGAACACTTCTGAAACTATCATGCCCCATATGTGGAGCAGCTCTCTACCTCACACGGTTTCTCCAGATATGAGCCAAAACGAAAGTGAAACTAATCAAGAGTCACGTTGAATTTAAAGAAAAACTCTCCATTAGAAAGTTGTGGACTATCGGCGACCGAATATCTAATGCAATTTTTCATTGGCCTCATGTCCATATACAGAGTGTCTCAGAAATAGATACCGTAAATCAGGCGAAAATAGACCTTGCCCAAATATGAAAAAAATCCAAACATACATGGGTCATCCGCAAAAGCTTCGTTTTCGAAATACAGGGCGTCAGACCCACAATACAATACAAATAAATTTTAATAAAACTTCATATTTGGGCAAGGTCTTTTTACCGCTGAATTTACGGTACCTATTTCTGAGACACCCTGTAGATAAAACATTTTCGAAATTGTTTTTTTTTGTTGAAAAATGCGCATTTCAATGCTCTTTCTAGTGGTGAGTAACTGAACACTTCTGAAACTATCATGCCCCATATGTGGAGCAGCTCTCTACCTCACACGGTTCTCCAGATATGAGCCAAAACGAAAGTGAAACTAATCAAGAGTCAGTTTAATTTAATGAAAAACTCTCCATTAGAAAGTTGTGGGCTATCGGCGACCGAATATCTAATGCAATTTTTCATTGGCCTCATGGCCATATACAGAGTGTCTCAGAAATAGGTACCGTAAATCAGGCGAAAATAGACCTTGCCCAAATTGAAAAAATCCAAACATACAAGGGTCATCCGCGAAAGCTTAGTTTTCGAAATATAGGGCGTCAAACCCACAATACAATACAAATAAATTTTAATGAAACTTCATATTTGGGCAATGCCTTTTTACCGCTGGATTTGCGGTACCTATTTCTGAGACACCCTGTAGATGAAACATTTTCGAAATTATTTTTTTTTGTCGAAAAATGCGCATTTCAATGCTCTTTCTAGTGATGAGTAACTGAACACTTCTTAAACTGTCATGCCCCATATGTTGAGCAGCTCTCTACCTCACACGGTTCTCCAGATATGAGCCGAAACGAAAGTGAAACTAATCAAGACTCAGTTTGATTAAATGAAAAACTCTCCATTAGAGAGTTGTGGGCTATCGGCGACCGAATATCTAATGCGATTAATCGCACTAGTATCCAACTTTCACCCAATCACGTACCTGCATGGGTGCGCATGCAACCGTTCGAAGATTGGGCCGTGATGCGTACCTATGGCCTAGGCACACTTTCCGAGCACTTCCTTCAAAAGTGTTATTTTTAGTTGGTAAATTCTATTTGCGTTTATGACCGAAATGTAGGTCTTCACGCATTGTTGACACGTAGCGGCGATTTTAAGTAAATGTGCAGCGGAAACGAGGATGCCAAGTTTGACTTGGGATGGGGATGCATGACGGCCTCGAATTCTCGATCAATCCCCACGTCTGATTGGGTAAATGAACCTTGGCCGCGGACGATCCCCTTTGCCCACTTGCAAGCAGTGGCGCCTCATATAAAGTTTGCAATCAATTTTCCTCATTGTTTCCAGGTCATGGCAATTCGCATAGAGATGCTGCCAGTATTCAAGCGATGTTCCCCATCCCGGCGGCTTGTGGGTTATACTACTTCGAGGTGAAAATCGTCAGTAAGGGACGTGATGGCTATATGGGCATCGGACTTTCCGCTCAAGGCGTTAATCTCAACAGATTGCCAGGTACTTAGCGTGGTGTGCCTCCCTACCGAAGTAACCACCCGAACCATTAGGGTGGGACAAACAATCGTACGGGTACCATGGCGATGACGGACATTCATTCTGCTCGTCAGGAACGGGGCAGCCCTACGGGCCCACCTTTACTACTGGCGATGTGATTGGATGTGGCGTCAATCTAATCGACCACACATGCTTTTATACGAAGAACGGTCACCATTTGGGTGTAGCTTTCCACGATCTGCCTGTAAGCCAAGAGACACTTTTGTTTTGCAGGCGTTGTAATGTGGACCGTTTTTCAGCCGAACCTCTACCCGACTGTCGGCCTTCAAACACCCGGCGAAGTTGTGGACGCCAATTTTGGTCAGGAGCCTTTTGTGTTCGACATTGAAGACATGATGCGCGAGATGCGCGCTCGCACCAAGATCGAAATTCAAGAGTTTCCTCTTCCGGGCAACCAGTCCGAATGGCAGACCGTTCTAAACAAGTGAGTGTAGTACCGCCTGTCCTTGTGCTTCCTCAGTGCAATCCTTCCTTAGGGTCGTGTCGACCTATTTGGTGCATCACGGATACTGCAATACTGCTGAGGCGTTTGCCCAAATCACCAATCAGCCTTTCACCGAGGACATTCACTCTATCAAGAATCGACAAAGTGAGTCGGGCACGCACTGCTGCCAACCGGATCGTTATCTATTAGTGGTTTTCGTTGCAGAGATTCTGAAATTGGTACTATCAGGGCGGATGGGAGAGGCCATCGAACGCACCGGCCGGATGTACCCTGGCTTGCTAGACAGCAATCAAAACCTCCTTTTCACCCTAAAGGTAAAGCCACCAAGCGGGCTGAACACGGTTGCGAATTTGTTCATTGCAGTGTCGTCAATTTGTCGAGATGGTCAACGGTTCGGACATTGAGGTTTGCCATAGAAAGTGCGGAACTGGAATTCTAAATTCGTCCCAGTTAGACAACAGCCCAGTCCATCCGTCCGTTATCCAGTCACCCAAGGGACTGTGCAAATCGAGCCATAAAGCAGCGGTGAGCGGTGGATCAGGCACATTTGCTTTGAAGGCAGCCAGTCAGGTTGCACGTAACGGATCGGGCCTCATTGAAGACGACGACGTCATGGACGTGGAGTTTTCGGACGACTGTCCCAACGGCGCGGACTGCAGGATCTGTGAAAATTGTCCAAATTCGACCGATTGTCCCAACATACAAGTAAGCCCGGTTGCCTGTGCCTGTGCCCGGATGATACCGACAACTTTACAGGACTGTCAAAATGGATCAGCCGACTGCGTCAACGGTAAAGAATCTTTAAACGGTTACCAAAACGGCAGCAATCATTTCAATGCCAGTACAGATGCCCCCAGTTCGTGTGATGACGAAGACGACATGGGTAAGAGGCGCATCCAGAGCCTGGAATATCTTGTAAATAATCGATTTTAGATGTTGACGTTCCAATTTGCCGCAAGTCCTGTTCAAAACCGGCCGTTGAGCGCATACTGGAGTTTGGTAGGGAGCTGTACAGTATGAGCCAACGGTTAAAGACGGACAAGATCACCCGACAACACAACCAGCACATGTTGGAGGTACGACCACACCCAGTGCTGAACTGGACTGGTTGACAATGAGTATTTTTTTCAGGACGCCTTCAGTTTATTAGCCTACTCGAATCCGTGGGACAGTCCGATCGGCTGGCAATTGGAACCCGCACAGCGAGAAGCCGTGTGCGCTCAACTCAACTCCGCCATTCTAGGTGAGTTGGTCACCATTTTGTCCGGCCGAATCTAACCACAAAACTTGCAGAATCAAATAATCGGCCACGTAAGCCGCCCTTAGAAGTGGCGCTGGCGCACGCCCACGAACTCACACGCCTGATGTCCTACAACGGACTCGGTCCATGTGCGTTTGCTGCCGTGTCCGATATCCTCGACCAGGACCACTGACCCGCGGGTGCAGCTCGACAGGCGCCTTTTTGCGGTCGGTAAAACACGAGCTGCATCGTTCATATTGACCAAAACTCGGGGGAACTTTGCGTTTGCACGACTACCCCAGTCGGATGAAAACAATATCGAATTGCTGACTGCCATTCTCCTAGGGGAACAAAACCGATGGGAAATTTTCACATGGACTGTCTTCTTGTGGGTACTATTTCAGTTTGACAATTCTTCAAAACGACTTAACAATGCATGCGGACAATTCAGCAATGTTGATATTTACACCCAAACATTGACTCGGCCTCGTGATCACGGGGTGGTCCGGATCGAGGTCAAGAAATTTCGTGTGTTTAGGTGGTAACGCGTTAGGGTTTAGGAACTTAACATAGAAATTGTAAGTGAAGTGCGCATTTAACGAGTCATAACTTGGTCGGTTTGCTATTCATAGTCGGTAAAGATGCAATCATAAGTTAGCTATGTAGATTAGAAAAGTAAGCTTTTTGACACGCCCAATTGGGTGTAAGTTATCAACGTACCTTCTGACGGCAATCCGGTACCTGCAAGCGGGCAACCATGTGATGAAACCATATTTTGAGTGCGAGTCAGTTGTCCAAACGATGCGACGTTTCGCCTGTAAATAAGAACAGTTTTTTACGTTTGTACATAAAACGAGCGAATTCGGTTGTTAATCCGCACACGGGCCCGTCTCTTTCAATCAATTCTAAGGTGTTTTTTTTAATTTTACGTAGTCCTATAATACCATTTTTAGTGATACAAACTGACAGAAAATGTATATAAATTATTAAAGAAATGTTTAATTGTTTATGAATAATTTACCGATAATAAAAAAAATGTATTTAAATGATGCTGTTTTTACCTGCGTTTCTATAACGCAACAAATTTCATCTTGTTTATGACCGATAACCAATAATAACCAGACCCAAGAAAAGCTTAAAAAATTAGCCAAATACAAACAAATTATAGATTTGGCAAATGCGCGAAATTTTTCAAACTGTGTCGCCAAGTCGTTTGTCATATGTCAGACCACTGAACTGTCAGGCAATGTGTTCGCCATGGCAGGCTTTAATTGGGAAAAAGCAGTGCTTTTCATTGACCAAAGGGTCTGGAAAGACGCATTTCTTCATGAAACGTGGCTAGGAAAAGTTGTTGGCAAATGAACCATCTCTAAGGTTAGCATACTTTGAACATAGAACGCGAGTCGAATGAAAACTAGAAAATGACCAAAGCTGGGACGGCATCTATGCCGTTAGCGTAGGACAGGGAGATAATAGATCCGCCACTGCTGGGTGACAAGAGCTTGATCAAAACACATCATTCCCAGAAAGTGACAAAGTTTGTTGCCAAATTGTCGACAAAGTAGTAATGCCAAGTAAGTGTTTTTTGGCTTAATTTATGAACCATCCAGGTAAAACAAGAAAAAAACAAAAAATTCCGAGGTACTCAAACGACACCTTCACCCATAACTTTACTATTTGGAGGGGATCGAAGTTTCCATTCTCAGTCTGTTATTCTGAAGTCACCAGAATTAACATAAAGCATGTCTTTCTATAAAGTAAAGTCAAGCAAAAATTATCTATTAGAAACTTAATGTTAAATTAAAAAATGTAAAAAGCACTGGAAGCTGTGATAATTAAGCACATAGGAAACTTGAAACGGTGAGTTTGTGATTCCGAAATCTTAAACTGCAGACGCGAGAACAACATGGTAAATGGCAACGTGGTATTTAAGGCCAAATCTGCTCTCGTTAAACTGTTGTCTGCTGGGTGCGGATCTGGATTAAATGCAGGAAAAAAATTGCATTGTCCTGGTATTTAACAAAGTCGGGCCGCTGTGTTTGCGGGATGCTTGCGCCGCGACGTCGATCGTCATGCGCCGGCCGTCCAGAGACGGCGCAAGCGTCCCACCCACAACGTCGTCATCGAGCGAGCGACAGCCGAACCGTCTCCTGCACCGTCAGATTTCCGTTCTTCGCAAAAAGCGCCGATCTTCGTTGCACGGCCGATGTGTTGGTGAATGTGCGTCGCGTGCGACCAGACGGTGCTTTAACTGGTCCGGGGGTTCCGTTCGCAGCCGGGGTGGACTCCGGGACAAGGCGCCACCATTGATCTGTAAGTACCCACCATCGGGTCGTCCTTGCCAAACAAGGGCGGGTTGTGTCCGATCGGGAGTTGGCGCTCCCCATTCCCCGGCAGCCCTTAGCTTGCAAACGGTTCCCAATGCCATTTGGTGGCTTCCATCGCACCATTGCTGTGGCTCGCAGCGCTTTTGCTCTTGTAAACACGGCTTTAAGGGCTCGGGGAATGGCAACGGAGAGCGACGGGCACACCTAATCGATGCCTTTGCACTGAGTAAACATATCAGAGGCAAGCCATTGAATCAAAACCAGCTATTTGACGATTGTAATCGCTTGATGCCAACAGTTTGAGGACTTTTTCGCCTTTTATGCCTATGACGTCATCCGCCTACCAATAAAAATCGCGGCTCTTCTGGCCTGTTTATTTCAAATGCGGTTCTTTTACAGGTGTTGCAAAAAAATGGGGTGCACTTCGTCGGCAGAAGAGCGGGCCGCGCTGGCGAGGAGCAAAGCCATCGAGAAAAACCTGAAAGAGGATGGAGCTCAAGCGGCCAAAGACATCAAGCTCCTGCTACTAGGTATGATCCGTTTGACAATCATGACGTTTTCCACACGCAACCATCTGTCTAGTTTGACAGTTTCGATGTATGGAAACGTCAAGTTAACTAAGACCTTTACATTTTTGACAACAACTGAAGTTCCACAACCGCCTAAAATACCCAAAAACTCCCTAGTTCCATTTTTGGTCTTGTTCACCTGCATTCCTCAATAGTTTAATGTTGCCAAAAACTGAACATGAGAGAAGATAACAAGAAACTCAGACCAAAACTGACAAATTGTATGTGGAAAATCCAGTCGATAATACATAAAACGCTGCCATGGGGGCATACGGCGGCTGTTTATTTGCATTAATTGGGCCTAATAAAGCGCACTCGGAAACGAAAAGTCGGCCACGATTTATTCGGGTCAGAATCGGCAAATTCCGTTAAGCGCCCGAGTGCGCATTGCGAATGACGGCAGTTTTACGTTGTTTGCATGTCAAAAATACCTACAGTTATCTGTCAGTTTTAAAGCAGCCAGTAACAACTGTTTTCGCACCACTATAACGATTGTTGACACCCGATAGCATTTATTGATAAAAAGGCTTTTTCCAGTAATTCGATAAATAACAGTTCATTTTACCCTAATCGCATCGTTCGTCATCTGGGCGCCACATAATGACTCATCCAGATTGGCTGAATTTTTTACAACACTGAATTATCGCTTTAGATCTTCAGGCCAGTCCACAAATGGCCCAAATGTTACCGACTGATTAAATAATTCCCCGTATCGTAATCGTCGATTTCGGCTTATCAATTATTGATGTAGAAATGGCTTGTCACATTTCGGACAATAATAGCTGGTTTTGCGTAGGTTTTCCCATTCAGCTCGGCGACAATAATGACATACATTCATCGAGGAAAATTGCCATTGTTTTTTTTTCGGACCTGTTCAATGTCGAGTAGGCTGTGCAAGGCCTTGAGAATTTTCCAACTTGGGAAAAAATCCAAGAAATGAGCCTTTTCGTCAGATAAGCCAGTTTGGACTCTTTGAAGGTCAGCGGCCGATTATGGCGAAGCAAACGAGACATATGATTGGCCAAAAAACATGGACAAACAATGACAAACTGCGAAATCAGACATTGAAATCGAGCGCCAAGCTAATTAGCGCAAACCACCGTGTTAACGCGGTAACTACTAATGCACATTCCGTGTTTTCCGCGACGTTGTCAAGCGGCGGCTGAAGACAATTTTCCACGAAAAAAGCCGAGAGAATTTTTACTGTTTAAATCACACTTTTCGAATGGCCCCCGTAACCGCGCGGCTACGGCTGCTGTTTTCAGTCGCCATGCCAACCAGCTGTTCTGATCCCGCATATTCGGCATACAAGGGCCAATTGGAAAGTTAATCGCTCCACTCAAACAACTAAAGGAATTCCAGTAACGCACTTAAGCTTGACAACGCTGGTTTTTTGCAATCCGAAAACGAGGTCTTGCGTATCGGCGACGTTGCCACCCGCCTAACTCTCTAGGTCAACGTTACCCGTATTCCAATAAAGGAAACGCATCTGTAGGTCATCCGCATCTTTTCAGCTGGCGCTTTATATGGCGGTCACTTCTTCATGTACAGGGAGTACGGGCCCAATCGACAAACCAATGAGGTATTTAAAGGCCTTTTGCTTAGAGCCGATCGATTTAAAGGCCGCAAGCGACAGGCTCAGTTATCAGGCCACTTGTTACGCATTCGTCAGAGCAAGAACAAACATTGCGCACTCTATATTCCTGTGCAGGTTTTCCGCGTAGCCGTGGCAACGGCGTCTGATTGCGTCGAGACTCTCTCGCTTTCGCCTGCCAATTAAAAGGAAATGCCACCATCGAGCGGAGCGTTCTGGATGAGGCCTCCCAAAGCCACAAGGGAGGGGCTGAGCGCGTTCCCCCCGAAACGTGTGACGGCACCGAAAACCATCTGTACAAGTTGGCCGCGGAACAGTTGACAAACGCCGCGGGTTTCGATATTCTTGTCCCACGGTTGGGCGTGTTTCAACGTGAGTCGTTTGTCGGATGTTGTTAATTTTTGCAAAGCCCACTTGGAGCCGCCGTCATCCACTCATTCAGAGGCCCGATCGAATCCAATCCTTCATAATTTAGTTCGCATTTAAATACCCACTCGAGTGGCTCTGGCCTGTGCACAGATTTGAGGCCTAGCTGCGAAAGGGTTAGCACCGGACGCCATATTGTCGCTATTTTGTGTATGATTATCCGTCGGTTTACTGAATATATCAACTCAAAAAGGGATAAATCTTGAATTGGGATCTTGCCTGCTTTCTTGCTCTGGATGACCAAAGTGTCACTTTGAAATTTATGTCAGTGTCATATAGGCTTTCGGGCTTCAGTCACTAAATTGTGACATCATGTCACTTTGTATGTCACCAGTATAGTTAGTTGTCATTAATGACAGGTTTTCCAATGTTATGGTCATGACAATGGAATAACTGTCGAGCAATAAACAGCGATTTGTTTGTTTCCTGCGAAAACGGGTGGACATTTGTAAAGTGAGCAAGTGAAACTCAATAGTTTCCTCTTGGTTTGCCTCCTCTCTGTGAAAGGGGGAGAGTTTTTCAATTGAGGACTGTTTTTAAATCGCCACCATCACGTCGTGCATTGAGGACTGCGCCATGGGGTGCACCGTGTCAGCGGAGGAGAGGGCGGCAATCGCCCGCACCAAGCAGATTGACCAAAAATTGCGATTAGAGGCGAGCAAGAAGCACAAGGACATCAAGCTGCTGCTGCTGGGTAGGTGGCAAAAGTCTTATTGTTCCGGTGGCATGCCACTCAATTGGCCAGAGTGGTCGCGTTGCAATTGACGCAATTGTTTTCAACGCCGCCGACCGTTTAAATGGTCACTTTCAGTGGTACGCGAAAGAATGCCAACGATTTCCGGAAACGGACACTTAAAACCCAATTGAAGCCACGAAAATGCACACATCTGGCCGAGCTTAATGCGGTTGTTTCTTATCATTCCAATCACGCATTACTAAAAGGATTTTCGCGTTTACATGCGACCATATGGCGTAATCTTGTTCCGGATGTGAACAGACGCTTTGCCTAAGCACGGATTAGTGTTTTACAACTGCTTATTGAGTTGGATGTTGTCAGACACTGATGTCAAAAATGTCAACTGCGAAGGCCTAGTTTGACGTAGTCGCTCCAAAGTGAGACAGACGTTTATGATGGCCGGCCTTTAGTCCTGATTTGAGACGGTCGGCCGAAAATGGCCAATGCGTTTCTTTTCGAAAGCGTCATCGCGACTTAATAGTGGTCTGAGCGGAAGCGGGCACAAAATCAGCTTGCGTTTGCCGCAAAAGCTGCGTCACGAATTTCCCACACAAGCAAAACTAAGAAAAAAGCGCTCTTTTCCCAAAATGACTGTCTCACGAGTTAGGGGAACTAGACTCTGCCGATAAACAGACAAAACAACACATTAGCCATGTTTAGCAGCGTCATGGCGTGGCAGTATATTAAGGCGAGTTTAAAAGTCAAAAAAACAACAATGTAATTCGAACACCTCCACACTTAAACAGTAGTAATTGCCCACTTGACCTGTGGACCGATTAAAACGTCGTTTAATTGATCCCAACCTACGCCAAGGTGTCGCGTTAATCGATGATTAATTAATGATCCGTTAAGCAATTCATGCCAATCTCGTTCGCTTCTGATTTGCAACTTTTGCATTTATTTGACATTATTCACTGTTTGTATTTACGTTACTGGGATACCAGCGCAAACACCAGTGTAAACTGGCCTTTATAGCGATCGTTACCAATGGCTCACTAGGACTGAAACGTCAATTGGGTGACAGTGGTCTTCATTCTCGCCATCGAAGCTATATAAAAGCAATTAGCTTGCAACCGACGTCGTTAAACACGCGATTAACGATCCTGTAAACTGTTGTAAACGAAGCTAAGGCTCGATAATCAAGTGCGGGTTTCTCGCAATTGACATTAAAAATATCATTTTTATGCCCACTTTTTTAATAGCAAGACAATGCTATCTGAATCATGATTTATTCTTCCGTGCCTTGTCAAAACTGTAATTTAGTTTGCGATATCAACCATTACAAAGGCGCGCTCACTCTGGCTGCGTTATCGATCCGACTCCAACATGTTGCTCCAGGACTTTCGAAGGACAAAGCACGCTCATTGGCTTAAAAAACGAGCAAACTGTGCAAAATGTCCTGATGTTTGACCAACACCGTGCATAATTGACAAAAGTCACATCTGACAAGCAAACTAGCAAAACCCGCAAGGTGCCGACAGCGCTATTCTATCTATCGCTATCGAAATGGGGCACGTAGAAACAGCCTACAATGGCGCCGAGGGTTTTCCGACTTTGCAGTGTTGGGGGAGAGTAGGGTAATTAGGGTAGCAATAATGTCGCCACCCGGGAATTTAGGGTGGCTGACGTCAATGGCGCAAAGAAGGGCTAATCGAATAATAAGGCGGATAATGTTGGGGCGCGGGACAAAAAACCGCTGATTCTTCTTTTCAGTTTTAAAAACAGGGTTTTCTTTGTTTCAGGTGCCGGCGAATCAGGAAAAAGCACCATAGTGAAACAAATGAAGTAAGTTGTCACTAGTCAACTGTCAGGTAGTATAAGGTATGCGGATGGTCTGTCACTGTCAAGGCAGTATGTTCATTCTTGGCATATCTTTCGACCAAACAAGCACCCCAGTATGGATATAGGTTTGACTCTGTCGAGGCTCGGTTAGATATCGAAACCGCACCCAAACCGCTAAAGTGACATGACCAGTTATACTGAACATCAACATTGACGTCCGTCTAATATGCACATGAACTTTGGTTGCTCGAAAAAGGCAGCTGAAATATTCCAACATCCTGGTTTTATTTTTCGCTCGCCAATGTTTATTAATCGAGGTGCGCTACTGTAAACGGAAACACACTTGATTTACCCGATTCCATTTATTTGGAAAGCAGACTAATCACGTCTCGAGTAAACCGAACTGACATAACATCGATTAAATACATAATTTTTTTTTTGAGAAAAACACGCCATTGTAAACATTGATGTCATTAAATCGACCCAATGGAGGTTGTCAAGGACCGTGACAAGCACCGTCATCTGTCATTACATTCGTCTACTTTGCAGAATCATCCACGAGAGTGGGTTTACACCGGAGGACTTTAAGCAGTACCGACCAGTGGTGTACAGCAACACCATCCAGTCGTTGGTGGCGATTTTACGAGCGATGCCAAATCTCGGAATACAGTATGGAAATAATGAGCGAGAGGCTAATGTAGGTCTATTAATTTCTAGTAAAAACCTCGAATTTGCTTTTAAAACTCAGAAAATACAGTTACGTTTTCGAAAAATTGCCATCACTAATGTTGTGTTCATTGCCACTCGGTAGCTTGATGGTAAAATGGTGTTCGACGTGATCCAAAGAATGGAGGACACGGAACCGTTTTCGGAGGAGCTGTTGGCGGCCATGAAGCGACTTTGGGCAGACTCCGGAGTGCAGGAGTGCTTCGGCCGCTCCAACGAGTACCAGCTCAATGACTCTGCCAAATAGTAAGTGACGACAGTTGCATGTCCTTTTATAGTCTATACGATCTAAATCTGGGGAAACATGGGCCCCTGGGAAATATATTTTTAAAACCGTCTTTTAATTAGCAGCTAATTTTTATTTTTTAATTACGAATGTCCAAGGGAAGTATGACGACAAAAAATTTTGAAAATTGGAATTTACGCTTAAAACGTCTTTAACAGTAATCGCCAAAATGCAATCTTTGTTGTCTACTAATAAAATACGGCGTAAACACTCAATATACCCGCGATGCAACGACACTGTCTGATAAAAATATGACCAATTAAATTCGACTGTGAAGTACAGCGACCAATGAAATTGCAATGAGGCGCCTGTCAAACAAGTACGGGGACCGGTCACCGAAGTAAATTGCTTGGATGTTAGGAACACTATGCAGTGAACTGATCATACCCCAATTTTTACATTTGGCCAAGTAACTTCGTAAAGACTATACCTGCCTGTCGGACGTTACCCGAAACTTAACCGCGTTTATTTGGATTGCAGCTTCCTAGACGACCTAGACCGATTAGGAGCCAAAGACTACCAGCCCACCGAGCAAGACATCCTCCGGACGAGGGTGAAAACCACCGGAATCGTCGAAGTACATTTCTCGTTTAAAAATCTCAATTTCAAGTAAGTTTCTTCATCCCTTTTTCTATCAGTTCCCGAAATAGCGTCAAGTCAAAGTTCAACGTTCAGTCTCGGTGTGCAACAGGTTCACGGGTTGCACCTGCCCGGTCGATGGCTTTTGGCAATGGGCCCCATTTTATTATTTCGATGAACCATTCGAAGCGGTTGAACAATCTAGTTAACTTTGACCTGACTTCTTGGATGTCGTGTAGCGGAGGTGGTCCCGCCTACGCCTCTGGAATTTTTGCGGTTTCCCGAAAATCCATAACGCGTGTTTTTTTTTTAGATTATTCGACGTAGGCGGCCAAAGGTCAGAGCGGAAAAAGTGGATTCACTGTTTCGAGGACGTGACCGCGATTATTTTTTGCGTGGCCATGAGCGAATACGACCAAGTGCTGCACGAGGATGAGACGACGGTGAGTGCCCTCTGTTATTAAACTGTCGGAACAGAAAACATGATGGTTTCTCTGCCCAGAACCGGATGCAAGAGAGCCTGAAGCTGTTCGACTCAATTTGCAACAACAAATGGTTCACGGACACCTCCATTATTCTCTTCCTGAACAAGAAGGACTTGTTTGAGGAGAAAATTAGGAAATCACCGCTTACGATATGTTTCCCCGAATACACCGGTAAGTGCCGAGGGGTCATATAATGTGTTGAGGTCCGAAACGGTGTTTCTGTTCCGATAGGTGCGCAAGAGTACGGTGAGGCGGCCGCGTACATCCAGGCGCAATTTGAGGCGAAAAACAAGTCGACCAACAAAGAGATCTACTGCCATATGACGTGCGCCACTGATACGCACAACATCCAGTTCGTTTTCGACGCCGTGACAGACGTTATCATTGCGAACAACTTGCGCAACTGTGGCCTGTATTAAGTTGCCGGCTTGGTCGATTTTATACAGGCCATAGCTGCGCAACTTACTTACTGGCTTACCCGCAGTGGGGGGCGGGCCAGTGAGTAAGCCCAGCTCGGATGATCGCGTGTTACGTCCGGAGACTGTCCCGGCGTCTGTAGGCGAGCTGAAGCCCTGTGCGTGTCACCCCCTCTCTTCTAGCATTTCAATTAAACAACCAACCGTCTTTCCTGTCTGTCTGTCTGTCTGTCTGACTGGCTGGCTGGATGTCGCGTAATGTACGAGTGACTTGCGAGTGGGTGAAGCGCAAAAGCCCGAGCGAATGTGTGTTGTTGTTTCGTTTAAAGATGTCTAGTTTAAGTATGTTATTTTTGTATATTTTATGTGAATTGTGCGCGAGTGCGTGCAGAAGGGCTGAATGCCATTAGTTTCAGTTCCAAGTTAGTTCAGTCCCAACACCTGTATCTGTGGGCATCAAATTGCCGTTTTTCTGCACGCACTATCAAACCCGTTCCACTCAACGTTATGCACAATTGTCAGGGAACCAAAACGCATTGTTCAGTCGCGTAGCACGAAGCATAGCAAGCGCACCCCCATCATTTGTAGCTGAATTTTGATAAAAGCAAATGTGTACAAAACTATCAAGCACAAAGTTGACTTTTTTCAGTTACGAGTCCTATTTTTGTGAATATTTTGTACAAACGATCATTGTGCCATTCGTGCAGAGGTTGCATTTACATTATCAAAGGCTTCTTTGTAAATTATTTATTTAAGCTAAGGTGGAAAATTGATGTTATTTATGTTCGTCTAAGGCTAGTTTAGTTAGAATTACCAAAAAAAAATACTATGACAGTGGCTATTTATATGATTTGTTAAGTGTACAAGGCCACATTATTTATCTGTATGGACCCAAACCTAATTCTAAGCTCAAGTAGACAAATGTTGGACGATACGACCGACGCGTCGCCTGGCGCACTCTCGTAAAACGGTTCAGTACCTTCACGGAACCACCGATACAAACAACCTGAGACATTAAACTATAATAATATACCATATTATTAAATAAATGTACATAAAAGTATATGGCGCTTAAATACTAATAATTAAAGTAGCTTCAGTCATTTATGTAGTAACGTAAACTATCATTCGCATTGTTCTATTGATTATTAATAGTGACACGCTGGTCTTTTTGGGCCTTTTAACCAAGTGGTAATGTGCATTTTATGTCAAACATTCCGAACACGGTTACTTGATGTTGAACCGTTGACAAGGATCACGATCTTAGGAACATTTGCGTCAACGATTCACTGTCAACGACTGTTTCATTCTTTGGGAATCCCCCAACACAACTCCGATCACTCTGTATAGCAAGCAAAATAAATCTGTTTTCTATGTCACGGTGAGACGCAATCATCCATTCTAGTCGGTGATTATTAGTAATGTGCGTTATCGCCTTCTTAGTTGGCTGGTGAGATGCAAGCTCTCATCTCCCGAGAGCCGAGCGCAATTTTTTCGCTGTTTTATCAGAAAAATCGAACAGAAACTAACGCCCCCAACATATCAAGACTAAACAGAGGCGGCTTGGAACTAATTACACAAGCGCCTAGATCGATGCGGCACCAGTCGCCTAAAAACGCGGTAAACATTGTTGTGTATAAATTAACTAAAATACATTTGTAAGTATTTAATGTACTGTGTTGCATAGTATCGAGTCATTGGATTTTGATTGATTTAAATCTAGTCAATTGTTTTTTTTTTCTATTAAGTTTACGCCCCCTTCCACCCGCACACTAAATATATCTTTTTGTAAATCGTTTCGAAATCAAGTAATGTTATTGTAGCTTTTCGGTTATTAGCGTTCACAGACTAAGTTCGTCTATTTCTTATGTATTTGAATCTTTACAAAGAAACGGTAGTCCAAAGTGGACAAAATATCCTCTTTTGTAGACGAAAACAAGCAAAACATACGTAATATAGTCGTTGAATGTGTAAAAACCAACTGTATACCTACCGATCCCAACACAAACTAAAGCAAGTGGAAGTTGCGACGAATCAAGGCAGTGATTTTTATGTATTGGTTTCTTGCCTACTTGCTTATGTATCTCAAGTATCTGTATTGCATATAAGTCAGGACTGCAAAAGTTTGTTTTTGAACTCCTTTAGATAATAAACATGTTCAGAATTGGAGCTCGTTGTTACTTCGCCCCAAAGTTCAGCCAAAATCACTGATATTCCTTAACACTTAACAAACACTAAACGCGGCATTTTTAAACGGGCAGCTGCAAAACCCACTTTTTCGCGACGGACGGAAGATGAGTCAGTGTTATAATTTCCCATTTTACCAATTTCAGTCTCTAAATGACCATGGCTTTAGTCAAATGGTCTGCTTAACACCAACGGACATTAACATTGACCACTACCAGAGTTCATGTCCTATTACAAAGTTTTCAAAGTTCTGTAGGGCTGGGACATTTTCAGCTGCATTTGGTACTTTATTCTGGAAACTATGACTTACATTTTTGAGCACACTGTACGCGGGTGTTTAATTCTATGAAATTTCGCGACTTTTTAAGAATTTAACGGCCGAACATGACGAGGGAATTTGCAAACTGACGTTTTGACTGAAACTGAGAATGCGGTGTTGCCACCTACACCGCCTTGTCATCGATCGGAACTGTGACCCCTTTTTTATTCATAAATATATTTAGAGAATTATTTTTAATGGCCAGCTTTCAAAAAATATAAATAGAAAGATAAACCAAGTAATTACAATCAGCTGTCAAGTTGAGGGGGCGCTAAGCTTTGGTACAGCTTGGAGACGGCTGTTTGGACGATTTGCTGAAACGTTTCGTCGTTCGGACATTTCACCTCCTGCAAGCCCCCAACGCAACAGGGATTAAACAGACACTTTCATTGGATCGACTTACCAAGTTGGTCAGATCGATGTCGGCCCTCTTGTCATTGACGCTCACGTACAGCTTTTCCCCTTTGAAGATCTTCGGCACGGAATCCTCCCCAAACATGTCTTGCAGCATCTCGATCAGGCATTCCTGCGATGGTGACCATGACCATGGTTAGTGACCATTGTGGTCGATATTTGTATGGTTTTTACCTTGAAATGCATTCGGTCCACTTTGACGCTGGTTGTCAAACTCTTAGTGGGCGTGTCCAGCAAATCCGCTTGAAGCACGGCAGCTACAATCGCGTCAGCGTACATGTCGTTCACTGGGTTGGCCACCCACTGAAACAGCCTGTGTCGTTCCATTGCCTTTTGCATATTAGTTTACTTTTACCTCAAGAATGACCATTTTGGGTTCGATGATGATCTCCACGGCGTTGAAAGCCTTCATGCGCTTATCGCCATCCAGGTTCTCCATCAGGCCGCACACCTGTGCGAGCAGGTGGCGCAAAACCCCCGGGTTACCCGAATAGGCCAGACTCTGCCTCTGCGTGATTTCACTCAGACTCAGTTCGGTATATTCTGTAAAAGCTTGTAAATGATGCTACCATCTTTAGCAATAAAGTTGGATACTGACTGGCAAGGTCCTCTGAGCTGAGGATGTGGTAGTTAAAGTTGCGCTTCACCAAGATGCCCTGGATCAGCTTGCCCGGCTGTGGTTCTTCAACGGCCAGCGTTCCCATAACTTTCGCGGTTTTTTCGCCGCGGAAATACAGCTCCACTGTGTGGGTGTTGCGCGGATTGTGCAACTGAATGGAGGTGTTCTGATCCTCTTCGAACTCGCGCTGCAATGCCGCTTTTAGGCGCGACATTTCGTTTTGCTCACCGTGTACCAGCACCTGACAAAATGCATTTAGTCCATTCAACGCCTGTTTTTACTAGCAAACGTACCACATGGGGCGGCTTCAGGATCTTGATAAACTCGCTGGTTTGCTGGTAGTCCGTGTGAGCGGAAAATGAAATATAGTCGACGGACATTTTCAGGGGTAGCTTTTGGCCGCTCATCGTTGTGATTTCTTCAGGCTCGGACAGGATGGTTTTGGCTAGTGTACCCTCCACGCAATAACCTAATGAAACCCGATGCATACTGTTTGGCATTGAGCAGTTTTTACTGAATTACCTGCGATTATGACGCCGTTCTTCGAATCAGTGCACCAGGACTCGAATAGCTCTCTGGATAGGCCGCTTTGCATCATACCAGGGGAAGCCATAATCACACAAGGCCCAATATCCTCGAAATGATCAATGCCCTAAAAGCCACCATTAGAATAACCACCTGTTTTAGAAGCCTTATTCGGCACCTGCCTTTAGATTCGAGATATGCTTGAAAACAAACGGGTTGCTGACGGCGATTTGCCTTTTGATTCGGTCGTTCATTGCGTTGATGTACGTTTGGTAGACGGCCATGCACTTTTTGGCCAGCGATGAGGCGTAGTAGATGGGAATGTCGTGCAGCTCCGGGTGCTGACTCCAGTACTCATCCAAAATCAACAACAGCTCTTGAGCTCTACCCAAAGCAAACACTGGGATCAGGCAACGGCCGCCTCTGTTCACTATGTCATGTACTAGGGAAGTGAAGCGGTTTTCGCGGTCGTCCCGGTTTTCGTGGATGTGGGTGCCATATGTGGATTCCTACAACCCAGCTTACACTTAAATCAGCGCAAAAAAAACCCTTCAGCATGTAATCCTCACTGTAATCAGAACATCCGGCCTGATTGTGGGGATTTCTGCCGCCATCAGATGTCGGTCTTCCTGCCTTGAAAAGTCCCCGGTGTACAGTACCTAGGCAAACGAAAATCATGCAGACCGCGCCCAAAGGCTTTTTGATATTCCAACGTTTACCTTAACTCCAGCAATTTCCAACATGAACATGGCTGCGCCTAACACATGACCAGCGTTGTAAGCCCAAAATCGAATGCCCATAATGTCCTTTTCCTCGTGGAAGTTAATAGTTTCGATTCTGTCCATGCTGGCCTCCAGGTCAGCCTCAGTGTACAACATTTGCTCCGTCGCAATGTTGCTATCAGTAACTGTTAGAAACTCTTGCCAGCAGAGGCTCCATTGCTTACCTGACTTTGATGTAATCGGAGAGAAGCCATCTGTAGATAGCCTTAGTGGCGTGGGTCATGAAGCATCGGCCTTTGAAGCTGGTCTTTAACAGAAACCAGGGCAGCGCGCCCGAATGGTCCAAATGAAAGCTGCAAAAACCCTGTTAAAACCTGCCAACCAACCACTTGTCTGCGACTCTTACTGAGATATGAGAAGTAGGTCGATCTCGTCTGCCTCAATCAGGTCTACATAGGGTAGTGCATCCATACCTGACAACCCTGGATGAATGCCGCAATCCAGCTGCCATGCATTGAATGAAAAAAAATGCCTTGCAAAGTACTAGCCACAACACTTACCATAATCTTCTTGCCCTTAAACTCCACCATGATACATGACCGCCCGACCTCTTGCCCTGCGCCCCTAAAAAGAAAGAATATACAAAAGCCCGCCCAATGTGCCCCCCAAAGACTTACAGGGGTCTAATGGTTAACTGGTCACTTTCCTCGGCTGGCACTTGCGAATCGAGTCTCCTTTTCTGTGACATGCTGCAGGCTGGTGAAGCGCCCTAAATCAGCTCGAGGATTCACTTATTGGGGATACACAATACATGCAACTCCGGGTATTGAGGTTCTGTTGAAACTGATGTAAACAAACTCCTCGTTTTTGTTTGAATCTGAACCCAACCTAGAAAATTTAAGTTCTAACCAAAAATTTGGGACTCTAAAGATGGCTTTAAACTCCTTTAGAAGCAGAATGGGGCCCAAACTTATCAACAACACTCTTCGAAGTAAGTGGAACCCGCTTGATGTTTTGAAATTTGCTGATCTGCTGCAAATTTTAGGGTGTTTGTCGTCTAGTGTGGACGAGCTGGAGCGCCAGTGCAAGCTTTTTGCATTTGAGAAAAACCGACAACAGGAAGCAGTGGGCCGAGTGGAGAAAATAGAGGTCCAGCACGAGAACGACATTTTTGTAATGAACAGGAACATTTCCACCCCCTTTGACTGTGCCAAACGTAAGTGGGCGAAATCGAATGCGACTAGTCCTTATAATTTGTAACTGTTTTAAGATTTGGGCGAAATGGTGAGGGAGCGGTCTGTGGTGGGCCTGGTGAACGGCAAAACCTTGTGGCACATGCACAAGCCCCTGCCGGACTCCTGCGTGCTGGAGTTGCTGCATCATCATATTCCGAACCCCCAGGCGGTTAATAAGGTGTTCTGGAGAACATGCAGCTTTTTGCTGGGCGCTGTTGTGTCGCAGGCGTTCAAAGACAATGTGCAGGTTCACTTGCATAGTTTTCCTAGCCCTAACGGTAGGTTTCCTTTGAAGGAGATGACTCGCGAGTATGTAACCGGCGAATTTCAGTGAAATCCGGCAGCTTTATCTACGACGTGCAACTGGGTTTGACCAACTGGGAACCCACCGTGGCCGAGCTCAAGGTGCTGTCTTTGGAATTCATCAAATTTTGCCAGAAGGAGCAACCGATCGAATGTCTGGACGTGGACAGGAACATGGCTCTGGAAATATTCGAAAGCAATCCGCACAAGTCGCAGCAAATTCCAGATATTGCAGCTCACAACTCGAACAAAGTGACGCTGTTCAAGGTGGGGTCCCACATCGACATCAGTCGAGGCCCCATGCTGCCCAACACCAACCAAATGGGGCGGGTTACCGTCACCAACGCCATCAAGCTGGATACGGACATAAAAGAGCCGATCTATCGGTTCCAGGGAGTCGCCCTACCACGACCCATTCGCATCAATCACTTCGCCTACAGTCTGATTGAGGACAGGGGTAGGATTCTGGTTAGTTTGCCTCTGTTGGCTGGAAACTTTTAATAATCAGGCGTTTTTCAGAATTCAGGCAGGATTCCAAGCGAGCAGGGTACATTTAATGAAGATAACACCTTCGTAGCGCACATTAACCAATGAATACCATTCACTTTCGTGTAAATATGAGTATCGTCCAACTTTATCGGCTTTTGATTGAATAATCAAAACTTATTTTAGAGATTAATTTCAAACCTTTGCCAGTCGCCGCCATTTCCAACAATGAACAAATAGGTGGCGACGCAGTCCACATATTGATAATTTTTATCATCACTATGGTCAACAGATACAGTAGTTTTGAGTTAAAAGGCAGCTGCAGCTCGACCGTTTTTGTATATGCGAACAGTATCAGCAGGAAAGTGTGCATCGTGCCCTTCAGTATCCCCAATTAGTTCCAACGCACATTTTACAATCTCTTCTAAGGCCCTAGCAAGCTGACCTTTACTGAAGGGCTCGTTTAGGGGTGGAACATGAACGAACAGTGTTCTCTGATTGTTCTGGTTCAGCGATACATAATAGATAAACTCGCACAAGTACCTAAAAGTTGGACTGGTTTCATTTATAGTCTGTGACATTCAGGGTCTCGTTACCGTCCCGGGTCACTGGAAATGGACGCTTTCAAGTTCGAGTCTTGATTAAGTCTGTCGCATATCGTTCTAGCGCATAGGCTGGTCTGGATAGTGTCGGCCTGTCCGTAACAAACTTGTCCATTTGCTGGACAAGTGTCCTCAATATCCGCTCGTTTGTAGCCCCTCTTGTTGGCGCAAGTTTCAATCTGAATTTCTCTAGTTGCCGAAGACACGCCAACGTGCATAACAAGCTGCAACCATTGGAGAGTTGGAAAACCACAGGAGAGGAACTGTCGCAAAATCTGCTCACCTTTGGGTTGTAGCGATGCCAGAGTCGAGGCACGAGTTCCTCGACTTGTCTATACAGTACGGGAATTTGTTGCTTGACAATGGTGCATCCAGCGATTGTGTCCGGCAAAAGGGACACAGCCTCCCAACTGGCGTTCACTGCATGTTCGGCAAACGGGCCGAATCCGGTGACCAAAACAATTTCACTTTCTGTCATCTACAAGAAATCCCCTCAAATGAAACATTGTTAAACAACTGCTCTTCCCAATAACAATAATAATGCAATGATTTTTTATTATTTAAAAAAATCACTGGTTGAGTGAGTGTTATTTCCAGGAATTCGACCTTCTAGAAACAAACTGAAATGCATCTCTGTTACGCCAGGTGGTTTTCGTTTTACTTACTTTTCTGACGAACAACATATAAATAGGAATAAAGCAAGCACAAATCGCCTTTTCAAGCATTCAATACGTTGATTTTTTTAGCTGATGGCATAAAATCCATTGGAGACAATATGGAAAAGTTCGACCTAGTTGATGGTATAAAAATAGCGCTGCGGATTTTTACCTCTTCGCTGGAATTTGAACTCAAACCCACACTATGTGCGTTATATTATTTACACGGACGCTAGCAATTTAATGGCGGCTGCACAACCATTTCTAATTGCTCCTAGTTCCGAGGAAACCTTGATAAGATAACCAGAATCGCTTGTGGACTTGAGAATTGGTTGTGCAAATACCGACTAATTTGAAAACATTAGCTTGGCTCAGGTTCTGAACTTCTTACAGTGTTCCAGTTTTTTGAGGATACAGATGGCACAGATTCCTGTAGCCACCAAAGGCATACCAATCCCTAATATGAGAATGTTTTCGAAAAAAAAATTTAAACAAAACATGAATGACTAGTTTTATGGAAAATAAATTTAGAAATTCAGGTAAAGTTTCCGGATCAATAGCGTGTATTGAAGCCTTTAGTTCGAATAACTTGCCTCAACCGTCTTGGAATGCTGAAAAGCCAAGGTCTGCCATCAATTCTAGTTCACTTGGTAGGCGGATAATGGTCGACCAGGGGGTCGTTTGACATGACAGCCTATTGCTCTGAAAATTCTGAAGACAATAGTCGACAAGCCGTGTTTTAATTAACACCGAACCTTCGGGCAGACCTCATATCGAGAATACCCTAGTTCCAACAATGGTGACAATTTTGACCGCATCAAACTCTCTTAAATTTCTTCCTAGGGATAATTCAATGACAAAAGGTCAAATATTAAAGAACAAATTTTAGCGGAACAATTATAGGGCGTTAGTTTATACTTGTCACAGATAACATCAACTACTTTGATAAACATATAATTACACATACACCACACTTACGTTACAACTAACAATATTAATTTAATGGCAGTTCGTCAGGTGGTCGATCAAGTTAGTTCCCGGATTCGAGTATTGGGAGGAGTTAAGATTGGAATTCGACCATCGATTCTAAACACCTGGGAAAGTTGTCTGGGAAGTGATGAAGAAAGCCGTCTTTGTGATTTACCGACAAAGACTGCGGGTGGTAGCTAATAAGGCGCTCTTCAATAATTTGCGCATTGTCTTAGCTTTTAGCAGCAATTCGCGAGGTTTGTATTGTTAACGTATGAAACAATGAATGAATGAGACGAACTGTCTAAAGACGACACCTGCTATCCACCTGGGCATCCTCTTGGGATTTATTTGGCCCTGTGTCTACTTACGTCTTACACAATTATTTGTGATGACCAACCGACTTTTCAGTCGTAAAGAACAAACACCGTACGTTTATACACTATTTTTTAAATTCTTTTTTAAGTTGAAGTACTCTAGTTCTTCGATCACCAACAACGAAACATTTGAAATTGGAATTTTGGGTAAAACCAACTCCTCAAAAGATCGTGAAGATTGTGAAGACATGAACCAGGAAGAGCAACCTTTGGACGGAAATAAGAGTGAAAAAAGAACGCTCTAAAGCCAGAAAATTCATTAACAAATTACTTTTCAAAAATACAACGATTAAAGTAATTTTTGAATCTAATATTGTCTAGGATAGGAGGCCTACTCCTACCCCCTACCATACAACCAGCCGAAGTACCGTATGAAGCAGTGGATCGTTTGCTCATCTTTTATCTTGTAACAAGCAAGGAAAAAGGTAGTGAGTTTCCTAATTAGAGCAGCCTTTATCTTGGTCCTCGTTTGTTGTTATACAGGGTGTCCCGTAAGCACATGATCAAAAGAGTATTGCGATATTCTTTGGATCAAAACAAGACGATCTGACCTAACTTTTATTAACAAAAATTGTCTGGCTCCCCTGCTATTGACGGTCAAAGTTCTTTAAAAAAATTATATTTTTGAAATATCGGGGGAATGGGCCGATGGATTTTAGTGAAACTCGCTGTAAATTTGTTCTTATGTAAGACTCATATTTTAATGAAACATCCGAGTTCTTTTTCTTCTTCTTCTCTTCTCTCAAAAGGCTTGGAATGCTGAAAAGCAAAGGTCTGCCATCAATTCTAGTTCACTTGGTTGGTGGATAATGGTCGTCCAGGGAGTTCGTTTAACATGACAACTTATTGCTCTGAAAATGCTGAAGACAATAGTCGACAAGCCGTGTTTTAATTAACACCCAACCTTCGGGCAGACCTCATATCGAGAATACCCTAGTTCCAACAATGGTGACAATTTTGACCGCATCAAACTCTCTTAAATTTCTTCCTGGGGATAATTCAATGACAAAAGGTCAAATATTAAAGAACAAATTTTAGCGGAGCAATTATTTGTGAGGTCCAACCGACTTTTCAGTCGTAAAGAACAAACACCGTACGTTTATACACTATTTTTTAAATTCTTTTTTAAGTTGAAGTACTCTAGTTCTTCGATCACCAACAACGAAACATTTGAAATTGGAATTTTGGGTAAAACCAACTCCTCAAAAGATCGTGAAGATTGTGAAGACATGAACCAGGAAGAGCAACCTTTGGACGGAAATAAGAGTGAAAAAAGAACGCTCTAAAGCCAGAAAATTCATTAACAAATTACTTTTCAAAAATACAACGATTAAAGTAATTTTTGAATCTAATATTGTCTAGGATAGGAGGCCTACTCCTACCCCCTACCATACAACCAGCCGAAGTCCCATATGAAGCAGTGGATCGTTTGCTCATTTTTTATCTTGTAACAAGCAAGGAAAAAGGTAGTGAGTTTCCTAATTAGAGCAGCCTTTATCTTGGTCCTCGTTTGTTGTTATACAGGGTGTCCCGTAAGCACATGATCAAAAGAGTATTGCGATATTCTTTGGATCAAAACAAGACGATCTGACCTAACTTTTATTAACAAAAATTGTCTGGCTCCCCTGCTATTGACGGTCAAAGTTCTTTAAAAAAATTATATTTTTGAAATATCGGGGGAATGGTCCGATGGATTTTAGTGAAACTCGCTGTAAATTTGTTCTTATGTAAGACTCATATTTTAATGAAACATCCGAGTTCTTTTTCTTCTTCTTCTCTTCTCTCAAAAGGCTTGGAATGCTGAAAAGCAAAGGTCATCAATCCTAGTTTACTTGGTTGGTGGATAATGGTCGTCCAGGGGGTCGTTTAACATGACAACTTATTGCTCTGAAAATGCTGAAGACAATAGTCGACAAGCCGTGTTTTAATTAACACCCAACCTTCGGGCAGACCTCATATCGAGAATACCCTAGTTCCAACAATGGTGACAATTTTGACCGCATCAAACTCTCTTAAATTTCTTCCTGGGGATAATTCAATGACAAAAGGTCAAATATTAAAGAACAAATTTTAGCGGAGCAATTATTTGTGAGGTCCAACCGACTTTTCAGTCGTAAAGAACAAACACCGTACGTTTATACACTATTTTTAAATTCTTTTTTAAGTTGAAGTACTCTAGTTCTTCGATCACCAACAACGAAACATTTGAAATTGGAATTTTGGGTAAAACCAACTCCTCAAAAGATCGTGAAGATTGTGAAGACATGAACCAGGAAGAGCAACCTTTGGACGGAAATAAGAGTGAAAGAAGAACGCTCTAAAGCCAGAAAATTCATTAACAAATTACTTTTCAAAAATACAACGATTAAAGTAATTTTTGAATCTAATATTGTCTAGGATAGGAGGCCTACTCCTACCCCCTACCATACAACCAGCCGAAGTACCGTATGAAGCAGTGGATCGTTTGCTCATCTTTTATCTTGTAACAAGCAAGGAAAAAGGTAGTGAGTTTCCTAATTAGAGCAGCCTTTATCTTGGTCCTCGTTTGTTGTTATACAGGGTGTCCCGTAAGCACATGATCAAAAGAGTATTGCGATATTCTTTGGATCAAATCAAGACGATCTGACCTAACTTTTATTAACAAAAATTGTCTGGCTCCCCTGCTATTGACGGTCAAAGTTCTTTAAAAAAATTATATTTTTGAAATATCGGGGGAATGGGCCGATGGATTTTAGTGAAACTCGCTGTAAATTTGTTCTTATGTAAGACTCATATTTTAATGAAACATCCGAGTTCTTTTTCTTCTTCTTCTCTTCTCTCAAAAGGCTTGGAATGCTGAAAAGCAAAGGTTTGCCATGAATTCTAGTTCACTTGGTAGGCGGATAATGGTCGTCCAGGGGGTCGTTTGACATGACAGCCTATTGCTCTGAAAATGCAATAGTCGACAAAGAAAAATGTGCAAAAAAAGACAATAGTCGACTAGCGGTGTTTTAACTACCACCCATCCTTCGGGCAGACCTCATATCGAGAATACCCTTGTTCCAACAATGGTGACAATTTTGACTGCATGAAACTCTCTTAAATTTCTTCCTAGGGATAATTCAATGCGAATGCACTTTTGACTCACAAGTTAAGAAAAAGCAAGAAAATTAAGTCGAAAACTACCACACTTGCTGAAAGCAATGATATGTGGCAAATGACACAAAACAAGTAGAAACTTGCATAGGAATGAATAGAACGGGATCAAAAACAATTGGTAGTGTACAATGTTACTATGGTTACGTTATTTACCAGCCTACTTAGGGAAAAACATTAATTATTCGAGAATGTAGGTGGTGCGCTAAGTTTGTCAGTGTTTAAAATTTAGTTGTTCCTAATATCGCGAAAGCGCTCAGATGGATTTTAATAAAACTTTCTCACGTTACTGGTTCTTATCTTTGTCCATCAGTGTATTTGGGTAATTGCGATCAATTAACTGAACATTAGCTTGTCATTAAAATGCAGTCCAGTCCCTTTTAGTCTAATCGTGTTCTTAACGATCATCTAATCGACAGTAAATGTTTGAGTTAATAAGTACCATTTATACAAGGGACCTGGAGATAAAAGAATTTGGATGGGATCGTTATCAATAAGTATCAAGCACAAGCTTGTTACGGCTTTGTATTATGAAAGCCAATTGTTCTGAATGGAAGAATACCTTTTTTGAGACGTTTTTGAGCATTTGCAGCTCTTAGCTACCTTTCGTTTAGGAAATAAGATGGTTTTTAAAGATTCGGTTCACGAGTCAAAAATATGTGATTTCTCGCTAACGAAAATCGCCGGGTCATTTCTAAGCATCAAAAACGTATTAGTTTGTCGATTTGAGACGTTAATGAGCATTTGCAGCTCTTAGGTACCTTTCGTTTAGGAAATAAGATGGTTTTTAAAGACTGGGTTCACGACTCGAAAATGTGAAAAAAAAATGTGTTTTCTCGCCAATGAAAATCTGCGCGTGATTTCTAAGCATGAAAAAAATTAACATGTGTGATATGAGACTTTTTCTCATATATTTTCATTAACGTACTCGTCACTAGACGAGTATTTTGTATAATTGTATATTTGTATTTCGTTAAATAATAAATTGTTTTTTTATTTTGCTTGCGGAGATGTATGCCCATTATTATTGGGCTTAAAATGTGTCTTCTATTAGTTTTTTTAGTGCTACTCTCAATTCGCAGTTTGTGATTTTAATGTGTAATTAATATTATATCGTTTCGTATATTTTCCAGACTGTACTTCAATTCACTCCAATATATTCCTGGGTTTCAGTCAATTTTATTGTTTATTATTTAAAATGTTGCAAATTTTTTGTAACAAACAATTGTAAACAAAAATTTGAAACATTTTAAATAATAAACAATAAAATTGACTGAAACCCAGGAATATATTGGAGTGAATTAATATTATAATAGAATAAAAAGTTTGTGTTTAAATATTTATTGATTCTTTAATAGTTTGGCTATTTGAAACCATGTAAAATATTCTCATATATTTTTTTCCAATCTCACATAGTTTCCTACAGTCTATCCTATTTGGAAGAATTATAAATCTGGCAACCATATCCCTGAGCCCTAAAGTTCCGGTATCTTTATTATTCTGAAAGGAAAATATCAGTGTTAGGTATAGATCTTTGTCACCCATTGTATAATTGGGATTCTTAGAACATAAGAAACAAAACACCCAAAGTTGACCAGATGAACAGTGTAGGTGGTCCGATCAATGGAATGGTTACAAGGTACAAATATTTCATCTAGATTCACAACACAGGTGTTAAAACAAGACAAGATGTGGGCGATCTGTGGATTTTTATTCTAGAGCGAGTTCTCACGAACTTTGGCTCCTTCTGGGTGCCTTGATGGAATGTTTGGCTTGATTTCAGTTCTAATTTTGATTGGTGCAAATTGCATCCCCTAGCCCTTGTACCTCTGCAGTTTTATAAGAGAGAAAAAAAACCAACGCTGAAGCGGTCAAGGGTTGGGTGAGGGGAAAGGGGGGAAGGTGGGATGATTAGCAGTGGCAGTTTGCAGTATTTCTCCATTTTCCCAGTAAGTCCTTTGTGCCAGACTTTGTCGAACGCCTTTTCTATATCTAGGAGAATAACCCCCGTGGACGCTTTTTCCCGAAGACCTAGTTTTGCATCCTCCACAAGTCTGGCCAATTGCATTTCGGCATCATGATTTCTCATGAAGCCAAATTGCTCGTTTGGGATTTTGGCGTTTTGCGAGAGTTTTTCTAAGAGTCTTTCCTTGAAAAGGTTTTCTGTTATTTTGGCGAAAGTCGGTAGAAGGCTTATTGGGGGCCAATTTTGGGGAAAAGTTTTGTTTTTGCCCGGTTTTGGGATAAGGATCACTGCCGCTGTTTTCCAACTGGTCAGGAACTTCCTAAGTCCGAAAGTACTATTTATTATCGTAATAAATCGTAGTAGTAGCAGAAGTGTTTCAGGGAGCATTTTAATCACCCTGTTTGAGATTTTTTCAATGCCTGTCGCTGTTTTTGGTTTTAGTGACGTTATTTTGTCTTTGAGTTCGTCTAAAGTCACGGGGGGGATTTTTTCGTCTTGTTCTGTTAGTGGCCTGGATTTTATGTGAAATGTGAAGGTAGAAACAACTACACACAAACTGATGATGGTGGAGAAAGACACCGAAACGTATTTGTAACATTTTAAATAATAAACAATAAAATTGACTGAAAGCCAGGAATTTTTTGAAATTAGTCTTCGTGCAATTTGTTCTGTTGTTTGTATATAACGTTTTGTCCTTTCTGTTCCGTTGGTCCTAAGGAAGCCCTTAGGGAACACCGGAACCAGAAATGGGAAGGACGCATCCGGGAGATAGGGCCAGAGGACCAAAGTATCTGGATGCTAGCAGCTAGCTAGCATCCTCATTCTCTCCATGCTAGCAGCTAGCTAGCATGGAGAGAATGAGAGGTGAAGGCATACGGATGCCAGAGCTGAACCATTCTTAAAGAAGACCACAAGTTTTAAAGGATAACTCCCGGAAACTTGCAGTCAAAAATGGGGGTTTTTTAGTTGGTAGAAATCCAACACTACCTGGTGTCACGGGACACTGGGTGTCTTCGAGAAGATTTTTATCCTCCAGCCGCCGCCGGGCAAACAAAAAAAAAGTTCCGTTGGTCATGAGTATATGTCCATAGTCCAGGGGGGGTCTGCAGATCGCTTTGTATATTTTTGTATTTGTACTAATTCCTTTGTCTTTGTATGTTAGTGAGCGAAAGCGTTTTGTTCTTTTTATCGATTCTGTTCCGATGTTTCGTATGTGTTTAGTAAATTTAAGTTTCTGGTCAATTGTGATTCCAAGGTATTTTACGTCGTTTTTTGGTTGTGTCGTTTGGCCGTCTGCAGTTATTGTAGGGGAGTCAGCGTTGAGTCGGTGGTTTGTGAGCAGAAGTTGGTTATTTGACGCGTTTGGTGTTAGTCTCCATTTACAAAACCTTTTTAAAACCATTATATAACATTATACCATATAAAACATAAAACACCATATAAAACATTTATAAAACCTTTTATGTATATTTTTACATAATATTGTATATTATTTTGTAGCCCATTAAATAAATTATAACATCACTTGAGTATTTATGAAATTAGATTGTTAGAAAAATTAAGAGGGCGCAACAATTTTTTTCTTAAGGGGGGGCGCAGTTTCACAAGGTTGGAAACCACTGCCCTAAGACATCATCACGAGAAAATGACCAGTCACGTTGCCAAATTGTCCACAAGTAGAAATGCTTTAGTATTTCCAGTTGAGTAGCAACCCGAGCGTTTAGGACACGACACTAGTTGAAATTCTGCACCCAAATACTTTGGTTTATATTTTGTTATCAAATATTTATTAATTGCTGTTTGTTTAGCTGAGTATGGCCGGAATAATCTACACTTAAATTGGCGATTGCTTGTATTCTTTGATAGCGGACGGGAGATTACAATGTAAATGGCAACATAGGACGAATCAAAACCCCCGCCTAAATAGCCCGGGTATATCCGGTCAGTGTCATCCCTCGAAATCTAGTTAAAGTCCATTTAGGCCAAGTTGTGCCATTCGGGTTCCGTGGCTCACAGCAGTGAGTCGAAATAATTCGGGCGCAATTAATTTTGCAAGTTTCGGATGTTGAGTGCGATCGAAAGTGCAAAGTTATGTGAATTCAGACTTTAGTGTGGTTACCGTGGTTGGTCGGCCATCAAACAGTGAATAACATCTTTCTTCCACTGCTCTGTTTGTATTTAGAAATTTGCTGTTATCCTGCCATATCCTCCTGAGCAAATAACAGACAATCCTCAAGTCAATCGTTTCGAACAGGTAGCCTCAATTTGTTTTAATTAATATTTGCCGTTTCACCTAAAAAACCTCGTCGTCGCGACCCGTGTTTAGCTTTGTGGAAATGCGATTAAATGGGTGAAAATAAAGACGATATCATCGAACATTTTTCCCATTCCAATATTGTGCTAGTGAGAAAAAAAGAGTTATTTAACGTGGTTAGTACTCGCCTTTAAAGGGAAATTATTGTTTTGTTAACCTTTTTCTTTTCAATGAATCAGATTTATCTGACAAGGCAGCGCCACCTACGTTATTGACTGCTCATTTCTCGTGTCGTGTAATAAATAAGTGTCAATGGCAAACATGAGCATGTCGGATAAATGGTATTTTACCAAGGAATATCTGGAAAATACCCCTTCCAGAGTCCAAAACGGCTTCGATGCTTATAAGGAACTGCAACACAGGCAGCAGGCCGCAAACTTTATACAGGACATGGGCCAAAAATTACAAGTGTATGTATTTCACGAAGTGAATTTGCGAATCAGCAGTCGAAAAGCACCCTCAAATCCCATTTCTCTTAACTAATTTGCTCCAAGGTCTGGAACGGTATAAGGTAGTTTTATGTAGGTTTCATTTTTAGATAGTTGCGCAATTTTTCAATGACAGCACATGCTCCCGAAACGTTTCCATTTTTCATTGATTTCTAGTTTTAACCTTGACCCACAAACAGAAAATACGCCAGGAATGCTCACGACCACGTTTTTTTCTTTCATTTTCAGGTTTGTGCTTTTTTCGCGGCGAACCCTTGATTCGTTTTAGGTCATCAGACTCGTATAATACTGCCCAATAACTACTAAAAACACATTTCGAAAATGTGCCTGTTCAACATGTAAACAAAAAAAAATTATTTGTTCAAAGAAACAGTGAAAATAAATAGCTCAGTATACATTCAAACATGATTTTATTCAATTTTCTTTTTATTTTCATTTTACTTCGTTTTATACAAGTCGACCAGTCTCCAGCTTAGTCATAGAATTTTTGAAAAAGCAGCGACGGCTAGTGGTGCGACTCAACCCAAGCAGGTAGTGGGCTGCATGTTAAATTTAGGCCCATTGCTTTGAAGTATTGAAAAACTTTCTCTCATCACATAATGCTATAATTCAAAAGAAATTCCTGGGTTCCAGTCAATTTTAGTTAGTCAGTTTGTCTAAAATATACATTCACAGTCGTCATTAATTTAAAACAAGAGCTCTGTTAAAAAAATAATATAATACAATGCTCTGTTATAAATTTTAACAGAGCTCTTGTTTTAAATTAAGGACGACTGTGAATGTATATTTTCCGCAAACTGATGATGGTGGAGAAAGACACCGAAACGTATTTGTAACATTTTAAATAATAAGCAATAAAATTGACTGGAACCCAATTCTATTGAATGCCTTCACACCTTTCTTGGAATTGGTATGAGAATACTCAGGTAATCCACCTGTGCAAGAACGTCATCCTTCCGGTCCAAACCTTCTTATTTCTTATCAAAGCAAACAAAGAAACCTTTTACTCTATTGTTTCGATTTTCACTAGCGGCTGACAGCCCGGTCTATTACATTGACCAGAAAAACATTGAACGTTTCCCATAAATCCCTTTTTCCCTGAAATCACATTATTTTGAAAGAAATAGTTCAAATAGTACACCTTTCAGAAATACATTCGAAAGCTTTCTTTTCAGAAGCTAAAATGTGATTGACAACCAGAAAACTTTCTTAATTCTATTCCCATTTAAATTATGACTGAAACTAAGTACATGCGACTCGATTCGGTAGCATGTTTGAAAGTAGCTTCATAAAGGCGAATGAGCTCTCTTTGTAGTCGCAAATCTGCATGTTCTTTATGCTTTGGTTTATCATTATATCTATATGAACCAATTCGGAATTTGTTGAATTAACCCATATTGTCCCAAGCATGGAAAAATTTAAAAAAATTTTAAAATTTTTTGTTCATATATATTTATTTGGTCGGACTTCAGAATACATTCCATATGTCAAAATTTTTTTAAAATTAAAATCAGAAAAAAATACTGATGCGTTAACGAACCACTGAGAACAATATGAATTTCAAAACACTGAAATGTTTTAAAATAACAATAAATATTTTGTGTGGTTCTAAGTTCTCATTAGAGAACTTAGAACCACACAAAATATTATTAATTTAATTATTATTTTAAAAACCACTATTAAGTGGTTATATTAAAAATTCAAAACAGGAATGCCCAAATTGTACTGTATTTTTCAAAAAATTAAAATAAAATATGTGGTGCGTTAGCGCACTACTGGGACAAAATGGGTTAACGTGAATAGTCTCTCTCTCTCTCTCCAGTGCATGGGGTTCTTATGGTAAGAGCCGTCGTTATTCGTAGCTTTTAAAAGATTCCGAAAACATTTTGTAAAAACATGTAAAAATCCAGGATGACATCCATAAGAAAAAACAAAGTTGATGATGGTTGTCAAAAATCCATAAGTCGGATTTTAAATAGAAAATTGCCACGTTGCAGAAGAGAAAAAAAGGTTGCCATGATGAAGTATTATTTATTTCAAGTTTCCGCGCCAAATAAACTAAGAAAAAATTTTTCGATATCTCCTGAAATAGCTCCTGAAAATTTCAAAGAGCATTTTTGTAAACTCTACACTGCGCAACTTCATCCCATTTTGTCCAATTTCGTGTCATATCTTGTTGAGCTCCAAAAACGGACACCCGGTATACATTCAAAGTAAAAAAATGGCTGCTACAAAATAACGCCAAACGGGAGTGAAATCAAGTATTCCATGAAAAACAATCGATAATTGTTATAGGAACAAGCAAGACGAATTGTAGTATGCCACTCGAGTTTTTTTCTGTTTTGTCTCAAAGCGCATTCCAGTCTAACAAATACCTTTGCAACAGGAACACGCAGTTCAGGATATTTGTCACGATACAATACACCAAAAACCATAAGAATATCGATTTTTTCATTATGCGTATACAGGGTGGCCCATTTTAACAGAGCCAGTCAAATATCTCATTAAAATTATTATTAAATTAAATTAAATTGCTAAATTATAGCAAATACACAAAAATGTGTTTTACTAATGTTGTGTAATTGCTAGGGGGAAACATGACGATGACATTAACTTTTTTATAGATGGCGCTGTTAACGTCAGGTGCAGAATAATTCTAAATGGAAAAATATTGAACTATACCGGTTGTCCGTTTTTGGAGTTTACCAAAATTGTAAAATTACATCGTTGAACATTTCAAAAATTTCTGTTACTTCCAGAGATATCAGGAAAATATCGAAATTCGAAAAAAAGTATTTATTTTTTCCTTAGCTTATTTGCGGCGGAAATTTAAAATGAATAATACTTCATCATTGCAACTTTTCCTCTTTTACAAAATGGCGATGTTGTATTTAAAATCCGTCTTATGGATTCTCGACAACCATCATCAACTTTGTTTTTTCTTATGGGCGCCATCTTGGATTTTTACATGTTTGAATTCAGCTTTTTGTTCAGAGTTCAAATTCAACATTTGGAGATTTAAAGTCAAGTCGAATTTTTTAAAATCGATTCTTTTTGTGAGAAAAAACCAGGTTCTGCCGCATTTTTTAAAATTTAACAATAAATTTTTTGAGGGTGCTTTTTAATTGTTTAAAATTTTGATTTGATTTTGATTGGATTTTGATTCGATTTGATTGGATTTTGATTTGATTTTGATTTGATTTTTGCGATTAGGTCCCAGCTATGTATCAACACAGCGATAGTCTATATGCATAGGTTCTATGTTTTCCACTCATTCGCCAAATTTCAATGGCATCAAATGTCGGCAGCGGCTCTTTTTCTGGCTGCTAAAGTTGAGGAGCAGCCCCGAAAGCTTGAGTATGTCATTAAGGTATCCAACATCTGCAGGAATCCGCGGGATCGGAATTTGCAAATTGCAGAAAGTACTTCCGAAAAGTAAGTGGTCTGTTGCAGCGAAGAATACTTGGATGCTAATTGATTCTTGTAGGTTTGCAGTTCAATCGCAGGAAATGGTGTTCAACGAGAATGCGCTTCTCCAAACCCTGGGATTTGATGTTGCCATTGACCATCCGCATACCTACATAGTTAGATGTTGTCATTTGGTGCGCGCCAGCAAGGATTTGGCACAAACGTCTTATTTCATGGCGAGTAACAGGTACGTTTTTGCTGATACATTTGCCTTGGATGCGTGCTTACCTTAACTGTATGTAACTATATTCGGTTGAATAAATCTCCGGACTGAGAGCTTGAAATCACAACTAATGAGATGTTTTCTCTGTCTTTTAGTTTGCACCTCACAACTATGTGCATTCAATACAAGCCAACGGTAGTGGCATGCTTCTGCATCCTCCTCACGTGCAAATGGTCCAACTGGGAAATCCCATTGTCGAATGAGCAGAAAGAGTGGTACACATATGTCGACCCAACTGTCACTGCGGAGCTTCTAGAACAGCTCACTAGTGAATTTTTGGTAATTTTCGAAAATTGCCCTTCAAGACTGAAAGAGAAGATTATGGCAAAGCAGGAAAGTTCGAGCAACATATTTGTAAGTATTTTTGTAAATGGTTCTCGTATAATATGAGTATACCGCCATATGTGGACGACTAGTTTATTGAGCTGCAGTATTTCAGACGACACTTTTTTCCAAATTGAATTGATAGCCTAATTGGCATTGGGTTTTACAACTTATTTTTGCCTTTAACATAGATGTTTTTGTTTGTACATGGTTTGATAAAATATTTCTATTTTCAATGTACGATTTCTTGGATAACAAAAACTGCTCTCTGTTTTCGTTGATTCAAAATTAATCATTGATTTATCTATCGTAGGAGCCGGAAAGGAGGCTGAGTGAAAATAGATCATTGGAATACAGAGGTAATGAGGCAGATGTTGAATATTCGAAATCGTCTATAACATTAGGGTATTTTAGGCGAGGATCATCATAAACAGCGTTCTCGACTACCTGAAGCAGGACCAAGTAACCACCGTAGCCAGGAGCAGCGAGAAAGAGAGTATAAGGAACGTAAAGAAAAAGAAAGAATTGCCCATATGAGTGGAATTGCGATATCCCAGCCCGTTAGACCTGAACGGATGGATGCCCATAAAACGAAGCCCTATGCAAGGCCTCCACCCAGTGCTACATTCCCAGCTCCTAGATACGAGCCTAGAGATGTGTTGAGGGAAGCAGTTAAAGAATTGGCCGTGGTAGCATCAACGGTTCGGGAACATGGCAAGGACGTTCACGGGCCTCGTGCAGAGAATGAAGGACAAAAACGTGATTCGTTACCAAAATCCTATGCTCAGACTGATACAAACAGTTTGTCAAATTACGGAGATCCACGGATGCAACGTGTTGAGCCGAGTAGACCTAGAAATGAGCCGCCAAAATCGACTACGAAGTTAGACATGTCACGTCGCCATGAGGACCAGAAAGTTTCTAACCATGTCAAGCACGAAGCGGAAAGTATTAAAAAGCATCTCAGCGCCGGCATGGCCAAGAGCAGCGGTTATTTGAAAACACCATCATCAAGTTCTACCTCGCAAAAAGTTAAGTCGCCTTCTAATCTAGATAGTAAATCCGTCCCAAGAGCGAACAGCAACCAACTTAATGCACTTCCTAAGCTGCAGTTCAATGGAAACTCCAATGGAGCCAGTGATAACAAACCTCTGCTCACATATGATAATGATTTTAAAATCAAGACTGAAATTAACCATTTAAAGGAACAGATTCCTACCCCGGTCGTTATTAAGAGGCCAAGCCTGTTCTCGCCGATTCAATCTCCACAATTCCCGGAGATTGTCATCAAAGCAGAACCGGAAAAATCTTTGACCAGCTTGACGCTGTTATCGCCAATTAACTCGCCCCCCAGTGTATCTGGTTTGAGGAATAGGAATTACTCAAGCAGCTCTGAACCAGAATTGAGACCCACAATGAAGAAAATTGACCAAGTTGAAGGTTTTGAAAATCTTATGCGAGACAACACGATTGGTATGACCAACGACAACCTCTCGACTGCTGAGCAACTCGACAGCTCTGTCGAGGTGGATGTTTCCACTATCAGTGACGACGCAACATCCAAACCTGTCATTATCAACGGGTTTGAAACGAACCCCACTCTGATCAGTAACCTTTTAAAGGAAGTTTCGACTGTCTCGCATCTCTCGACAGTTGGACTGTCCACAGTGAAAGCTGAACCAGTGGATCTCATCCAGGCCAATGTCTCCCTATCATCTGAGCCCACCGCTAAAGAGCGCCACCATCACAAGAGTAAAAAGAAGAAGGACAAGCACAAGCGCAAAGACAAAGACAAAAGCAAGGAGGAGAAGGAAAAGAAAAGGAAACATAAAGACAAGGATCGTGTGAGAAGTAAACACAGGGAGAGGAAAGAGGTCGAACCTCAACCAATCGTGAGCGAGCCAATCAAAATAACGATTCAAAAAGACAAGATTCAACCTAAGAACGAATTGAAAATCAAGATACCCAAGGATAAAATCAAGACTGAAGGCATGCGGGAGACTTTTGGATTGGCGCAACCGAGTTCAGGAGGTGAGTTATTAACTTATTTTCATGAAATAACTGATAGTGAAGATAGATAGAAAACCATATGAGTTTCATTCCAAAGCTTAAATGACAAAAGTAACGTAAAATACTAAAATACCTAATCACTACTCTATACTTATGTATGCATCTCCAGCTGCAACAGTTATTTTTCCCATAAAACTTGAATTATTCCAGTTTAGTATGCGACATTATACAAGGAACTTGTTCAGAATTGGTCATAAACTTGAAAATTGTTAAAATACACTGGGTGTTTGGTTTAACATAGTTTAAGTTTGATTTTTCATCGGTTATATTAAACATGAAACAGAGAGTTATACATCGGGGACACCTTTACAACTTGAGCTTAGACAGTGTTTGTGTTTTTCAGGATTAAAAATCAAAATTCCCAAAGACATTATTACGAATTGTCAAGCGGGCCCGAGTAGTTTCACCTCGTTCGACAAGTCGCATAGTGGGAGCAGTTCGAGTCGCAAGCGGGAGCGGTCGACAGCAACCGAAGCTCATCTCCAAAAAATGCACAAGTCCACCCACAAAGAGTCGAAACAAAACGGTCGACATTCTAGTAATAAGGTAAGCTCAATCCAGCCATCTAGTAGCAACCCCTTTCGTAGTAGTGAGTGTGATGGTATCAGTGAGATTAGGGCGAATATCGAAACCGGTCACAGTAAGGAAGTTAAAGGTCGTAATAATGCCCCGATTGAAAAGACCATCACTAGTAGCGAGGATCGATTGATAGAAAAACGTCGGGAAAAGAGCTCGTCACATTTGCAAGGACGCGCTCTCGATGCAGGTTCGTCTGCAAATTTGCCTAAAATGTCTACCAATATGAGGGCGATCTCTCCAATTCTCTCTCCGCCAAAGAAAGGCTTGAATGCAACAAGTGGCGACAGCGTTCAGTCGACGTCAGTTAGTCACGAACGAACTCTGAACTCCCGCAAGACAACCCCTCCAAGTAATCAAAACAGCCGTGGAAATCCTCTAGATGCCAAAGTCAAACCGGCTCTAAAACCTTATTACCGACCAACAACTGGCAACACCCCATCTGTATATAAATCTTTTCATGTTAAGAACAGGCAATTTCAAACAGCAAACAGCCAATCGGGTTCGTTCAATAAGCACATCAGACACAACTATGACTACCCACCACCCCCGCCTTATCACATGAATAACTCCAATCGGCACCCGTCGGTCTTAAACCCGCGCTTCCAACCGCCAATGCGTCCCCTACATAATCGAGTTGAGAATTCCTACCCTCAAATGGCTCAAAATCCCGAAATGCACTATGGTCAACTCATGCCTCAAATGGGATACGGTGGGTACCAGGTGGCGGCACCTGTTATGCCCAATGTCAGTATGCCTCCACCTCCATACGGATATTTCCCCAGTCATTACTATGAGGGTTACTTGGTGCCAGACATATATCAGCAGCAAGCTGCAGCTTTTGGGGTAGGGATTACTCAGCCCCCGTTGCCGACTGAGGCTCCTCCTGTGGTAGAGGTGCCGCCCCCACCTCCTCCAGAGTGAGTTGTCTCCTCCAGTCCAGTTCATCTAGGGGCTCTCTATATGTCTTCCTAATCAATTGTCCAAATGTAGGGTTTGTTGATCGTTGTTATCGTTTGATTTTTTAAATGGTGTTTGTGTCGTGAGTTCCTCCGAATTTTTCTTTTTTCTAAAAGCTTCTTTTACCTTAAAGAACAATTTAAAGTAAGCAGTTTCAGCGAAAAAATTCCTGGATAGTCCATAAATCAAGCCAAAAAACACTCTGAAAGTTTGAGGAAAATCATTTTCAGGCAAATTTCGAGCGATGTTTCCAAACTGCGCAAAACGTTATTAATTTTTAGTTTTTATTTATATTTTTTAGTTTCATTAAAAAATCACAAAATTCACCGAAAGGAAAAGAACTCAAAAACACGTGGCAGCACCACATTTTGTTGAATTCCCGAAATAATCCGCCATCTCAGAGGTTCAAACTTTTGCGAAAAACAATTATTATGCATCTTAGCGACATTTTTGCATCTGGAGTTATGAATTGTTGATACCTAAAGGACGATTTAATAGAAAATAGCATAGGACAATCTAATTTTCGTGCATAAACAAGTGGTTTTGGGCAACTAATGCAACTGACTAGTCAAGTAAAAGTAACCTGAAAACAAAAACTGTACAAAAATGTAAAAATCTAAATCACAATCCTAGTATTTTTCTAGTTTCTAGTAGTTTTTATTTAAGTTTATTAATTATTGTATTGTAAATTTGTAAGAGTAATCATGATTTAATGGGCATTTGAAATTTCTTCAGCCAATTTTACTATAAGATACTTTAACTCGATATGTATATATAAATAGAGTTTTACTTTAGCTGCATGTGTAAATAGATAAAAATAAATCCACCAGTAAAATAAAATTGAACCGTCCATTTTTATTAATGTTACAATATAAAATAATAAAATTTTACATTTTGAATGACATTTTGGTTTTTTTTTATTCGCCTGTAGAAGATGATGTCTGGTTCAGGCAACTAAAATCTTATACTTTAACCACTTGCGACGCTACCCAGAAAAATGGTCTAAAATGCTCTTTAAAAAAGAATATTGTAGTTGAAATGTGCGTGTTACCTGTTCAACTACACGTTTCGTATACTGATCAATGCGCTGGTGATGGATGGTGGTACACCCTGTATGTTTCCTAAGCCAAATGGCACATCTATACGATTTGGGCATTATTATGACAATAGGAATTCCTTTTTGTGCTATACAGTGCCAGACTTGTTAAATTATGCTAGTCCTTCAGGTTTACCTTGTTGCACACAAACGTCCTGGACGTTTTGTTGTATATATACTTTTTGAATGATATTTGTATGTTTCTTATTTCAAATTTACTGTTGTTACCATTGAGATTATTGTTATCACTTTACGACGACATACCTAGAGAGTTAAGACATACCGTTAAGAGTTCTCATATCGGTCGTTGCGAAAGCGTTCGTAAATCCCATTTTGTGATAGACCTAACGGACAATCGATGTTTGCTAACTAATAATCATCTGCGCTACTAGTCATGGCCTTTTTTAAATTAAATTTTAGCAAAGATTTCTGATCTGTATGATCTCAAATGTCTCCAATGTAAACGATGCATTTTTATTTAAATTCCCAACTTTCTCAGAATGGTATAGGAATCGTTTTTGTTGCTGTTTATTGAATGTTTGATATTTATGCATGACTGCAACTAAACTCCTCTGAAGAAAGATTTAACATATACACTTACTGATGATGCTTGCCTACTCTGATTATATGCATTTCACATGTGTATATCCACAAAAACTATATTAATATATTGTATATTTTAGTTGTCGTATACCTAAGTCTTATTGTTAGGCTGCCATTTTTACATATTAAATAAAGCTTATTTTTATAGTTTCTTGTAGATTATTTACCCATGTGTGGCGTCTTAATTAATCTTGGGCTTGGCATGTGTTTCACATAATGACAAAGGTTCCTTTCCATGTAAAAACTCACCTCTTTTACCCTCATTTGCATTCAAAACTTACTTGATTAATGGCAGATTGGTAAATCTAGCGCATCTCAGTCAGTGTGTGCAACATGTTCAATTGATTGATCTACTATGACTTTAGGTAGCAAACAAAGATTTAAGTTGAACTCACCGCGAACTATACCGGCTTCTGGATCAAACACAAAACACAACCACTTTTTCCTTGCTTGATTTGTCAGCTTGATTATTTTTGTATAATTTTTGTGTTAAATGCTTCGACTAATCCATGTATCTGAACGTTCTATAAACACTTTTGTGGTAGTAGTAGTAGTACAAAAATGTTTTGCAGCCGGTTTACATGCGGTCTATTGCAAGATATAACTGCCTGATACGAAAAAAAAACAGCATGGAGAGCTAAACATACGGTATATTTATACAAACATGTTGAAAATCTTATTATTAAACTGTCACTGTTTTCGGTTTCACATATGTTTGCACAGCGAAAGATTCCTGGGCCTGGACTTAATGCTTGGAGGGCTACTTACCTGTTACGTCTGACATGAAAATTATTCGTCTTACCGTAAAAGCTCGTTCACACGGTGACATCTAACGTTGAAGTCACAGTGCCGCGACGTCAGAGTCACATACCAAAATGGTATGGTATACGACACCGTGACACTGGCCATTGCCACGGCATTAGATGTCACCAACCGTGTGAACGAGCTTTAACGCTGCAGCGAGCAACCAATGCAATCGGAAAGCGCTCAAAACAACGCAATTATTCTGCCCCAAATACAGTTCGTAGACCATATGCTTACACATGGTTCGAGTCAGTCTATTAACTGTTAATGTCGAGTACCCGGTCACAAGCGATAAAATTCAAAGTTTTTCCCATTGTATTAAGTTCAGTATGCCTCTTATCTTGTAGTGTGTTGATTTTGGTTTAACGGCCAACTATAAAGCATGTTAACTCGTTCACTCCCTACTAAATATTAATATTAATGATCATAACCAGAACCAACTAAAGTTTTCAACACCCAGTGGTATTTTAGTTATATTGTTCACTTAAAACTCATAACAATGGGTGGTTCAAGCCAACTTTGCGTTGCATCATGATCTTTAATATGGTCCTTCGTTTAAATAATCAATTCCTCAATCAATGAATAAAGGCAGGTCTTTCAAGGTGTTTGGTGCTTTCAGGTGGCGCAAGGTGATGGCGAGACGTCCTTTCAAAGGTTGGTCGAATCTAAGTATACCAAGGGCTCATCGTAGGTAAAGCAACAAACGCCGATCGGTTAAAATCTGCATAAGAAACGATGCAATAGAATTCCTTCAAGATCAGTAAGAAACAGGACTGTAATTGTTTTATTTGCTAGTTTCCAAATTATGTATATATAGGATTTAGCAAGTTTTTTTTAACGTTAAAGAGTGGCTCTTTGATGCGACTGGTTTAACGTTGAACTGTTGAAATCAAATTTAAACGTTGACTTTAAACAGTTACCTAATTTCCTATCGCTCACGGTTTGTTGCTTCAGAGCCGAAAGCATTTTCACTTGGGAAAATCAGTTATATTTAGATAGTGCCAACTTGGACTGTTTCAGAGCTTAGTTGGTAGCCATAAGTGTGAGGAAAAAAGAGTCACTCGCTAACAGTTTCTTCTGGTGCTCGTCAACATCATTGTCTCTGTGTTCTGAATGTGTTTGCTTCTGAGTTAGCTTTAGGAATAAAAAGACGCCTTATTTTATATATTCATAGAAAACTGCCGAATATTGAGAACATGATGTTGACACTGTAAAATAATATAACATTTATATAAATCGAGTAAGTTTACCGTGTAAATACAGTTTTTTTAATGCCTTTATGCTCTTCTGTACAGCTACTATTAGACTAAACTGGACAGAACGAGCGCATTGACCCGATATTTATAAAATCGTTTAGTTTCGTCGGCACAGAGCGTGCAAATAGCAACTAAAGTATGATTTGGAATACGTTAGCTCAGTTGCTAATGGACGTCTTTAAATCACACTTCAGAAGTTATTCCCTGCACGGTCAAGTACCGCTTGTGTGTGATAAAAATTACGAAATCGTGATTGTGTTTTTGATCCAATGGACTGAAATCATTTTATTGAACTGATGATTTGGATCAGTTTTCTTATGTACAGATAAACAATGAACAAATTTAGTAATTAACAAACATTGTTCAGAACGGGAGTTTTAGCCAATAAGTTTACCTTTAACGCTATTCTAATTAGATTTATACTTTCTCATTTCCTGCGAACGCACGTTGCTTTCTATCTAGCATGTTTGTAACACGCGTTATTGTATTCAGGGTGATTCCATCCACAAAAACATCTAACCTACCAATCACTCTGAATACAAATTCGAAAATTTACAAGCAAGAGTTACAATTTGTAAAAAATGTTTAAGGGTTTTGCGACCATCGTTTGAACTACCTCGGATTTTCGGGTTTTTGGCCGTCGTCCACTAAAGCCGAAAATCCGAGGTTGTTCAAACGATGGTCGCAAAAACCTTAAACATGTTAAGGTTTTTGCGACCATCGTTTGAACAACCTCGGATTTTCGGGTTTTTGGCCGTCGTCCACTAAAGCCGAAAATCACCGATTTTGTTCATAAATATTAGAAATTTTATCTAAAAACTTGACAATCCATTTCGTAAATTGTTTTTATATTTCTTCTTCTATTTTTTTGCCTCCCCATACAAGGAATATTTAAGATACATTTTCATAAAGTTCGGGAAACACCTCATATTTTAAGTCATATTTTAAATAGCAAATTTGAAAATCAGTATTATGAAATGAACAATGTGTCTAACAGGCAGCAGTTAGACGGTTAATTTTTATGTTGAAAATCGAATGACTGACTAGATTTCTCGGTAATACTTCCTTCTTATAGCAGAGATTAGTCTACTAATCTCTGCTTATAGTTGCTGCATTTTTATTCTTTTCCCATGCCAAGCAAAGCCTTTTGAACAATACAGGGTGTCCCACCGGGAACCGCCGCGATCGATATCTGGCAAACTATAATCAGGAGAAATTTGAAAATTGCACAGTATGCGTAGGTCATTGGGGGCAAGCGATCTAAAATATTTTCAAGATTGCCACACTTTCGGTTATACCGGAAGTAGGTGTCAACTTGCTTATTTTAATTGGCACACCCTTTATATTATTATATTTTTGAATTCTACTCGAAATTCTAAATATATTTCATGTACAGTATCATATACCTAACTCTAACCGTTTTTGATATATTTGAAATTTTATGTAAAAAATGACAGTTGCAGTCACTCGAATAATTATTCATTTTTCCTATAAGGAATAATGGGCTACTTAATTTGGGTCGCATTTCCTGTTGAAAAAACTTACTTTAATGGAATTTCGACAATATTTTGATAATTATTAATACAAAGTGTTAAAAAAATAAGTTTGAAAATGACGTTGGCTATTCTGTCGCATCTTATTTTAAATACTGTCACTCTTAGTTGCCATGAGGAAAGTGACCATACATAGAATCAAATGCCAAAGAAATCCTGACAGCTGTCAGTTACCTTTTGAAAATAATTAATAATCATGCCCGGAGATCTAAATTATACAAGCGAAGATTTACTAAATTATTATTTATGGAGTATGTGATACAGTTAAATTAGTGTGATTTAAATGAAAACATTAAATTGGCAATATTTCGAAAACTAAACTCTTTGGGAATACACAACTTTACACAAACTTACCCTTAATTTTAACCCTCAATAAGATAAAATTATCAAAAATGGGGGTTTCCATTCAAAAACATTGATTTTGGGCGGTTTTCTCAACGTCATTTTCAAACTTATTTTTTTAACACTGTATTAATAGTGATCAAAATTTTGTCGAAATTCCATTAAAGTAAGTCATTTTCAAGAGGAAATGCGACTCAAATTAAGTAGCACATATTCCCTTATAGGAAAAATGAATAATTATTCGAGTGGCTGCAACTGTCATTTTTTACATAAAATTTCAAATATATCAAAAACGGTTAGACTTAGGTATATGATACTGTACATGAAATATATTTCGAATTTGGAGTAGAATTCAAAAATATAATAATATACAGGGTGTTCCATTTGAAATAAGCAACTTGATACCTAGTTCCGGTATAACCGGAAGTGTGAACATCTTGAAACAATTTTAGATCGCTTGCCCTCAATCAGCTACGTATACTGTCCAATTTTCAAATTTGTCCTGAATTATAGTTTGCCAGATATGGATCGCGGCGGTTCCCGGTGGGGACACCCGCTATAAATGCCCACTAATCCAAGCAAAGGTGATTGTCAATGTACTACATTTAAGCTTTTTGTTTGAACGATGACTTAAAAATCTTCTTGAAGACATTCAACGTGTACAAATTTAATAAAATGTTGCAGTATGTAATGTTAACTAGGAACAGACGAATTTTAAAACGTATCATCACCTTACATTACTCGTCCCGCCATGTATCCTAAATGATCTTTGTGATTACTAGTTGTATATATTAGTTAGCCTCAAAAATAATGCAAAATATAAGATTCAATGAATTTCAAGAAAACCTAACAAAAAACTTGTTTATATATAATTAGTTAGACCGATCAGATACGCTTAGTTTTTATGTTTATTTTCTTTGTAAATATTAACTTATTGTCTTTGTAATATATTTGTAAAATTATCAAGGTGGTTTTCTGTTTATTCTGCTGATTTTCTGTTCTATTACTTTAGTTTATGTCCTTAGGCACTTTTGTTGTATTTTCGTGTAGGGACTTTTTTAGTTTTTTTTTCAGTTGCTGTGAATATATTTTTATTTTTCACTTTTCACCCATTTTCCCTTTGATTTGCTTTTTTGCCTTTATTGGCGTCTCATAAACTCTGTTCTTGGCAACAATCTCACTGATTACAAGTACTTTTTTGTTTCCTCGCTTTTACCGTATCTCGAGGTGTTCAAATTCAATTGAAACTGAAAGTTATGCTATACTTTTAACTGAATCTTTTTTATATATAAACTGCAACCAACAATGAAATTTATGAGACTTAATTTTAAGAGAAAACGATAAAATACGGGTTTACGTTTGCTGTAATTAGCAGCAACGAGTTGACTTTATTTCAAATAGTTAAAAAGTCACTGGTTATTATGTATGTAAATATAAACGTACTGAATATACATTTTGATGATACTAGCGCAGATCTACCTTTTGTAATCTTACTAAAACAATGAGTTGTCACGATACAACTGCAGAAGTTTAAGTTTCTATTCAGTTAATATAAAATTATATGTACTTGTTTAGATTTTTCATTACAACCTTTCTTGCCCCAGAGTTAAAAAAATATATATTTTTTTAATAAAAACTAATGCGTGACAAAATTTACAAGCCCTCTTAAACCGCGTCCGCGGTAAGAGCTCTGTTGCCACATCAAAAGTTATCAGTTTGTTATAACGTAACCATGTTCATAGCTATACACTGCTGTGAACATAACCTGCGTTTTATGTTGTCGAAAAAGGGGGGTTTTGAAACCGCTTCCATCACCTATTGGATTCAAATACCAAAAAACTTACTTTAAAGTTAAATGAGCAGCTAATTCTGGGACAAAATGACATCAATTATAAAGCTGCAGGTCCTTTCAGGAGCCATGGACGAATCACCTCCTGCCTATCTTTTACAGATAGACGATGTAAAAATATTGCTGGATTGTGGCTGGGATGAGAAATTTAACATGGAATTCATCAAGGACGTGAAAAGGTTTGAAATCACTCATCAATTCGTGCAGTAACTAGGCCAATTGCCCAAAAAAAACGCCCATTTCATCAGTATTTTAATCAGATATTTGCCCTTTATAGATACGTTCATCAAATCGATGCAGTATTGATCTCCTATCCAGATACTAACCATTTGGGGGCCTTGCCATACTTGGTTGGCAAACTGGGGCTGAATTGCCCAATTTACGCAACAATCCCCATATACAAAATGGGGCAAATGTTCATGTACGATATGTACCAGTCGCAGTACAACATGAAACCGTTCATGTTGTTTAATCTAGACGATGTTGATACCACTTTCGACAAAATCATCCAGCTGAAGTACAACCAAAGCGTTGCTCTGAAGGGCAAGGGCTATGGATTGACTGTGACCCCTCTGCCTGCCGGTCATATGATTGGCGGCACTATTTGGAAAATTATGAAGGCTGGCGAAGAGGACATCATCTATGCCAATTCGTTCAATCACAAAAAGGAGAGGCATTTGAATGGCTGTGAGCTCGAGAAATTGCAAAGACCTTCGCTATTTATTACTGATGCTTTTAATGCCAATTACCAACAGGCTCGGAGACGGACTAGAGATGAAAAGCTTATGAGTAAGGTGGACAGATTTTGCCCAATTTACTTGAAAACTTCTATACAGAATAAGTATTTACGAGTGATTTCACGGAAAATTGTTGCTGAGTTGTGACTAGCCAACTCTCTCTATGGCTCTCCAAAACCATTGGTTTTTTATAGTCTCATTGAGGGTTTTGTTGCAGCCAATATCTTGCAAACACTGAGAAACAATGGAAACGTGCTTATAGCAGTGGACACAGCGGGGCGTGTATTGGAACTGGCGCACATGCTTGACCAACTATGGCGAAATAAGGAATCTGGTCTGTTAACGTATTCGTTGGCACTCATTAGCAACGTGGCGTACAACGTTGTAGAATTTGCAAAGTCTCAGATCGGTATATTAATGATTAAACCGCTTAAGTCGCTTGAGTGTAAAGCAATTCGCTTTCAGAGTGGATGAGCGACAAATTAATGCGAAGCTTTGAAGGGGCGCGCAACAATCCATTCCAGTTCAAACATCTGCATTTATGCCACAGCTTACAGGAATTGAACAAGGTGCCCAGTCCAAAAGTGGTTTTGGCGAGTAGCCCCGACTTGGAAATGGGATATTCCAGGGAATTGTTTTTGCAATGGTGCTCCAACCCTAATAACAGCGTTATAATAACAAGCAGGTGAGAATCAAGCGTTTTTACTTTATAAAGTTCATTTCTATATAATTTTTTTAGGACCTCTCCAGGTACTCTGGCAAGAGATTTGATCGACAATAATGAAGCGGGTAGAAATGTTGATGTAATTGTGGAAAGGCGTGTGAAGTTGGAAGGGCCTGAACTAGAGGAGTTTGAGAAGAAGCAGCGGATGGCCAAAATAGAAAGCGTTGGAAAAGAGTGCGTTTATAAGAAAAACATAACATCCTTGTTACTGTTCTAATGCGCTGCATTTCAGAGAGGACGACTCTGATTCAGAGAGCGATTTAGAAATGTCGGTAATCTCAAAGGGTCGACATGACATCGTTATCAAGCAGGAAGGAAAAGTTAGTGGCGGTTTTTTTAAAGTCACCAAAAAGTACTGCCCAATGTATCCATTCAAGGAAGAAAAAATTAAGGTACTGAGCAGATGTTTGCAATAGTTCAGTGTACAATCCGCGCTGTTTCAGTGTGATGAATATGGAGAAGTCGTCAGGCTGGAGGACTACAAGCTGGCTGATATCAATCCGGACGTAGAGGATAGCAAGGAACATCATCTAATCATCAAAGAGGAGGAAGACGACGACGTTAGTAAGTTGGGTTATTTGAGCCGGTAAACTGTTTGGGACACTTTTGGGACTTTCAGTTGAAGTTGCCGAAATTCCCTCAAAGTGCATAGCCCTGGAACGGACCATCCAAGTGAACTGCCAGGTCCAATACATTGATTTCGAAGGGCGCAGTGATGGGGAGTCTTTGACCAAAATCCTCTCCCAGCTGAAGCCCAGGCGTGTTATTGGTAAGCCATTTTTTCTCAACTCGAACCTTAAGAATCTTCATACTAAGGATAACTTTAAGTGGTGCACGGTTCTCCGGAAAAAACCGAAATGGTAGCTAAACATTGCCGAGAGAAAATCGACGCTCGGGTCTTCACACCACATCGAGGAGAAGTAATAGACGTTACGAGTGAAAATCACATTTATCAGGTTTGCGTGTTCAGCGAAATTAGCTGAACGAACTCCAAGAGTTATCAGTTTTCTAGGTGAGACTCACTGATGCTCTGGTATCACAACTGGACTTCCAAAAAGCCAAAGATGCCGAGGTGGCTTACATAAACGCTCAGATTCTAATTCGGGAGTCCCAGGCCGACGCCAAACGCCTTACGGCAGATAATGAGTTAATGGAAGGTATAGTAGTGGCAATCAGATGCGGGTCGGGAGGTAACCAAATGGGAATTTGCGGATTTTCAGTAGAAGAAGAAGATGCAGGGGAACTGACTTTAGAGCCGCATACCGGAGAGGAGGATCATGAGCCAGTGTTTGTGAACGAGGTGAAACTGTTGGATTTCAGAAATGTGCTGGCCAAGGCCAACTTGCCGTCCGAATTTTCTGGAGGCGTTTTGTGGTGTTGCAATGGCACGGTGGCTGTCAGAAAGGTAAACGGAATTAGTAGGTTGCTCTGGGTGGCTCTTTCACATGACTGGATTTAACGGTTTTAGCTCGATACTGGAAAGCTTGTCTTGGAGGGCTGCATTTCAGAGGAATATTACAAAGTAAAGGAGCTGCTATATGAACAGTTTGCTATACTGTAACGTTTAAAGTGGTGTACAAATATAAGTTTTCTTGTTTAGGTATTTTTTAAATAATTCTTTTATATACAATATAGTGTGACTATTCTTTCAACTAGCACTGCTTGATTTTTACCCGTATTAACAAACCTCCAGCCGACTAAACCTGGCTGAAAATCTATAAAAGCTGAGTTAAAGTTGGATTTTTCGAAGCGTACCGGTAATCAGATATTAGAGCAAAAGGGCCTCCAGCTTGGCTCGTGGCCACGAGGAAGATTTGTTATCTTTCTCTTTGCTCTATTGATTGCTCGCCTAAGATACCACGAGTTTCGGTAGTCCGGGGGCAATGTGACTAGTTTTCGCCTATAAGCAGGCGTAACAGGTGGCGAATGCTAGTTGGGTGGAAGGACTAATCTTCAACTCATCAGATTGCACTTACTTACTTTACAAGGGCGATTTTAGTGCTGTTTTTGTTGTTGATGAATCGAAATGTCCATCTGTTAACGCCTGGTCTCGTTAAACATTTGGAACAGTGCGTAATAACCGCGTAGTGATGGATCGAGCATGCTAAGATTGTAAACTGGCGCCTGACTGGGAAAAAATAACAGTTTCAAGTCTAGTTGAACGGCATGCGTAAACATGCGTAGACATCGAAAAGAAAAGCTTCGGTTCAACACGTTCAGACCTGATGTTTCCACCTGTAGGCACGAAATCAATCATTTATTGTACGGCCGAATCTTCACGAGCATTTTCCGGGCTCGGGCGCTTTTACTAAACATTTTCTTCGCCAAGGGGGTGAATACAACAGGCATTAGTGTTCGAACAGTGAAGGAGAGCGCAACTTGTTGATGTGGTGGTGAGTGAATTAATCCGAATTGCTCCGCTGTGTAGCTGAGCTAAGACGAAGTCCGGCTGGAAGAGTTGGGACGATTTGCTTGGCAAGTTTTCCGTATATATTAATATTTTTAAGTCTGGCAATTTAGTCTGTCTTTTTAAAAATGCATACAAAATTGCGCTTGGCAGTCTAAATGTGTGTTTTCACTTTTTAGTTAAGGAAAATGTGTTCTTCTAAGTTTGAAACAATTATTACTACTAGAGCTAGAGCTAGAGAATTTAAAAGCTCGATTAGAGGCTTGAAAATGTTACTTTTTCATTTAATATTTGTGTTTTGCACTTAATGTTGCTGATGAATTGCTTTTTTGTGGTTTGGGTTTTCTATTTGCATAATAGAATTAATATTTTTGTATCAATTAATGTTGGGAATAAGCTAGATTTACGATGCATTTCTGACACACTTGGCGCAGGAAATTGTAGTTTATTAACTACAGCAGATATATACCGCTCTATTTCCCACTTTTCTTAGACTTGGTGGATTCAGTTCGAAGATTTATTAAAAACTTTAGTTAGCCGTTTCCATGTTAAATGAATAATTCAACGTCGCAACCAACAGGATATTGGGCTTTCAGCTTTTTCAGAGTCCCAGCTCGAGCCCGATCTTCAGGTGAATAAAATGACCGGAAAGACGGATTTTCCATCCCATACGTCTCCAACATTTTAAATTTGCTCGTAGGCTTTCCAAATCGTACTCTTTAATTAGAAGCTTCTTCAGGCAAAATTAATTATTCGGTTTCTTCCACTCATTGTTAGAATTTCCTATGTTAAACCAGAGATTAGTAGAACTAATCTCTGGTTAAACATCAATTTAGTTGGGGCTTAGAAAGTTAAGGCTCGTTCACACGGTGACATTAATGCCGTGACATCGACTGTCGTCCATAACAGTGTCATAGTATGAACAGTTGAAGGTCACTGTATTGTGAGTTATAACAACCCTGAGGTCTTTTGATTTGCCTTTTTTATTCATTCAAGTTAATTTTACAAAAATTGATATTACAATGAATTAATTGTTTGTTCTAACATGTCCATTCTTTATCTGTATGTATGTGATTCCCCCAATTTCAGTCAAGCGCCCCAATGTGGGAACGTTGGAAGGCTCGGACAGTCACAGTCGCAACGTTAGAGTCACATATCAAAATGGTTTGATGTACTACACCGTGACACTAGCTGCTGTCACGGCATTTGATGTCACAACACTAACGTCACCGTGTGTACGAGCTTTTAGTTCTTCAGTTGTCAGGCTGCTTCTCAAGGTTTCCTCAATATTTTCCTGTACATCAGTTTATTGTACTATGTAGTGTAAACGCCCAGCACTGAATGTTAGTTAATTATCTAACCCAATTAAAACAAGCTTTTCCTGCTGAAATACCCCAATTTCCAGATAATGCGCATTTAAGATTAGTTTCCAACAATAAAACTAGCTATTCTTGATATTTAATTCGCATCTCAATTTTGCTGGGATCATTGTTTACGTTACACTCGGTATTCATTAGAATCACAAATTGGAAACACTCAGCTATAAATGCTTATTTATACATTTTGAAAGAGAAATGTGGGTGTTTGGCAACCAGGCAATTGATTGATTCAATGTTTTTATTTACGGAATTTCGTATTTTTGGATACTCATTTGTGGTTGCCTGAGGAAAATTGCTCTCTCTTCGGTCCAAAAATTAATTCTATAAAAATCTATAAATTCTCAATCTGAGATCAAAATTTCTCAAATTGAGAAATTAAAAAAAATATCCACAAATCCTTCGAAAGGCATGAATTAGAGGCCTTTGGATTGGACGAGACGTTTATTTTTTTTTCACACGCTGACCATTGGTGCAAACGAAAAAATCGAGCTGCTCAATTGGCTGGTCTAATTTGAGAAATTCGACAAAAGATACAATAAAGCAACGACCACCCCGTCATTTACACAGGTTTATAACTCTTTAGTTGCGTAGCTTTTCGTTCGAGTGGGTTTTGCAATTGTACCTGAAACTGGTATTCAGTTTAATACAAAGGACTCACTTTTCTCATTAGTTCGTTTTTCCTGCGTCATTAGCCTTGCGGGGTTCTGTTCCAGCTATTCAGCCATTGAGTCTTTAGCGGATAAAACGTGAAGAGCGTGCTTGAGGTTCTTTCCAAAACGGTCACTTTGATTTACTCGAATCCATAGCGAGACACGAATTGCAGGCTCGACATAAACCAGTTCCATAATTGACTTTGAAAACTACTTTTTATGTTAAAGAGTTTCTCGATATTTCCTAGTTTAATGGGCATTTTAATTCGCACCGCCGGTTGAAGCCACCATTTGAAGGTGAAATTAGTTGAAAATCTAATTTTAAGTGCAATAAGATTGTATTTACAAACTTTTTTTCAAACAAAATTTCAAGCTTTGTTAAATGTAACGGCACACAAGCATACGAAATTATTTTTTTATTTCCCCACATTGACCCGATTCCTTGCCTGGAGAATTTTTAAGGACAATTACGTTGGTATTAAGTTGCCGAAAACATGGAAAATGTTCTGTTTTATTATTGCCATTTTTCAACGAAAAATTCCCTAATATGACAAATCTGGAAAAAAAATTATTTCTCAATGCAATTAGTTTTATTACAAAAATGTGAGTATTTTTTCCAATTTTCTCCAAATTGTCTAGGAAAAGCGGAAAATGAATGTCAATAAATTGCCTACAAATTTGCGATTGACTTGATTGGAATTTAAATATGGATAGAACGGATACCCTGAAAGATCAATATCCAAGATGTTGTATGACGGTCTGTAAAGGGTGTGTGTTTGTCAACCATTCATAATAATTTATATATACATAGAGGGTATATGGGTTTTCGTAAATTAATACACTTTTCCAACAGTTCAATAAGGCAAAAGCTGTTTCGCTGTCGTTTGCGCTAAAAGGTTTATTTCATTTATCTAAAGCCTCGTTCACACGGTGACATCGATGTCGTGACATGTAATGCCGTGACAGCTTTGGATATTCGATGTCAGTACGACATTGACACATTCAAGTGTTCAGGCAATGTCATTGTCGCGGCATTCACGCCACGACACTAATGTCACCGTGTGAACGAGCTTTAAGAATAATACTTTTGTTAACGCCCTGTAAAGTTTTCGGCTTTGGCATTTACGCAGGGGCATTTTAGATCCAAGCCCGGACTTGAGGTTTTATAAATGTATTTGTCTTGCTAGTTGACTAATTTTAAGGCCTTTAAGGGCTCAAAGCGTCTACTTCAGTGTAGTAGTTACTCAAAAGTGCTAAGAAAACTCCAAAAGTCCGAAGTTTTAAAAGTCTTCAAGTCTACTAAATCCTGTGAATGACGAAAAAAAAAAATGACCCGAAAAATTATATTCCTTTGAAAGATTCTATCTGGATGGCGAGGGTAAAGATCTGCGAGGGAAAATATTACGAAACCAATTTCAAAATGAGCAAGTTCTGTGTCAGCCTGATAATGCAGAAAAATGAAAAAAGGCGACGCTGCAGTAATTAAGCTGCTGATACGAAGTCGCAACATAGAGACATGAAGATCAATAACAAGATATGAGAGAAATGGCAGCAAACAACAGATACGAGGAAGGAAAAATCTATAAAATTTGCAATTTCCACACGGAATTCATGAATGTGTGATTAGGTTTCTCTTAGTTCCGACGCATTATTTCGGCAAACACCGTCGATTTGCTCAAATTAGCCTAATAATACGCAAGCAGAATTTGTCGATGTGGAAAATTACGTCTGCAATGTTCCTCTTCGTACGTGTCGATAGTTCCACAAATTACTTGTTCAAGTTAAATGCTGAAATTTACGAAACGCTCAAACTTCAACCGAAGAAAGATCAAGTTTGAGTGCCGTTTATGTGAGGACTTTTCGGAAATGATCAGCCTTTAGCCAACTGAAAGGTGAATGTCCGTCTATTTACAGTCCATTTCATCGATAATTGATTGGAAAATAAATGACATCGATTGGCTTATTATTTCCCGCATTCGGGGGCAGTTCTGTATTGTAAATAGACTGTGTCCATTCCCTGGTGGAAATCCAAAGTGGTTTTGTAGTGGGAATTGGCCATTTTCACTAGGCACTGGGTAGGAATTGGACACTTTTCTTAGTCAGTTATAACCTTTTAACCTTTTCCTAGTTATTAGGAACGTAAATATGCAGCTATAAAACCATTAAAAATACCGAAAAAATATCTAGTACTGCCCCTTTACATCCATACTCATAAACTAGTTTGTTAACCAATTAAATTGTTCCGATTTCTCCTAGGGGAGGCACCACATTATATTTTTCCATTACCTAAAATTATTTAGAACCTGCTTTATTAAGTCGTCAACCGTTCGAGAATGTTGGCACTTTGCCAGCGATGCAGCCGACCTGAAACCGAAAATTTATTCGGATGTAGCAATTTCATCCATCATAATATCAAATCAGGATTGGATGGGTTTTCTATTAAATTTTCGGAGTTTCTACATCAGAGTATACAGGGTGATTCAAAATTGGCGTCATTCCTCTGGGGGTGTTGTAGGAGTACAGGCAAAATAGTAAAAAATTATAATTTTTATTAAAAACTGAGATATTAGCAAAAAACTAGATCAGAAGGATGGCAACAGTGTTTTTCAATGAATTTGAAGATTTGCCGGTGTCTAATAAGTTGAATCTCGTGGCAGTTTACTTTGTTGTAAACATTTGCGTAATAAAAAAGCATGTTCACTTCCCGGGTGAAAATGAAAAAAAACGAAAAATTTTTATTGAAAAAGAAAAAGCTAAAAACGTGTCTAAATTTGACATGCTGTCTGTTCTTTGGTGCAATTTGTATGCGACCGGCCAGTCTAGTCTAGAACTTTTTCAATAAAACAGATAGTTTTTCGCATTGTAATTACATAGTTTTGTACATACTTAAATGAACTATAATCGGATCCCTACAAGCTTACATTTCCCGGCATATAATTGGCGTAAAGGTCAACAAGTTCTCAGTATTCTATTGTATGAAAGAATAGAGCACTTGAAACCCATAGAAGTGGAGTGTCACGTCGTGGCCCAATGATCCGATACACCAGCCTTTGTAGTAGGGGAAATTGGAAAAGTCTTTGCAGGAATAAGCACTTACTCCTGGTCCAACTGGAGCCTCGATTAGCGCTTGTCTTTTCGCAGAAGAAAAGCAGCAAGAAAGCCATTAAGCAACTGGCTACATGCTTCGGGAGTGGGACCTGACTTGCACTTTCAACTTAACACCAACCCCTTAACACATGCCGCCCTAATTAGTACGTTTCCTAAAAGGCCAGCCGGCGATTAATTAAATTAATTGTTCAATGAATTCACCCACCCTTACTATCCCTGATCTAGCAGAAAATAGATAGTATGTGGAAATTGTTCATTAAAATGTTGATGAGCCTAAATTTGCTGCCTAGAACCAGGTGTTTGGAACTAGAGACGGGTAACTCAGCGAATTTTCAAGAGCCAGGCGCAGTGCCGGCGGAATTGCTTGGTGCGCCAACGCAACGCACCGGCGCAGTTTATGTTGCAGTCAACTCATTTTGCACTCAAACGGGCATCTCAATTTAGTGTTACCCATGCCTATTTGGAACAAGAAATAATGAATCCAAAAGGTCTATGAAGACGAAATTGAATGCCTAAACAAATTTAGTGTTCGATTCAGAACGCTAAAAAAATACAATGAAATAATTTAAAAAAAATAAAATTTTACAAAGGAAAATGTGTATCATACAATGTTAAATTATGCACACGAAATTCTGAAGGTGCTTTATGGTTTTTAGTGGTTTTTTGGACCGACATGGTCTTATATGTTGCAATAGAATAGTGCTTGTTAACTGAAATTGTTTCTTCACTCAAAATAATTTATGAAAAGTTCCCATCGAAAACAGGAAATATTCCACAGATGAATTTGCATTACCTCAACACCGAACATCGCTTTTAGTATGAAATATAAAGAGCCGTTTCTTCCGACATAAATCTGTATTTTCTTTAGCACTTGTTTAGTTTAGTTTAAAAAGTGTTTAATTCAGAACGCTAAAAAAATACAATGAAATAATTTAAAGAAGAAAATTTTACAAAGTAACATGTGTATCATACAATGTTAAATTATGCACCCGAAATTCTAATAGGTGCTTTAGGGGTTTTAGTGGTTTTTTTGGAACGACATGGTCTTATATGTCGGAATAGAATAGTGCTTGTTAACTGAAATAGTTTTTTCCCTCAAAATAATTGATGAAAAGTTCAAAGTCTCATTTAAACCTTGCTCAATTCCCATCGAAAACAGGAAATATTCCACAGATGAATTTGCATTACTTCAACACCGAACATCGCTTTTAGTATGAAATATAATGAGCCGTTTCTTCCGACATAAATCTGTATTTTCTTTAGAAAAATTACGCAGGAGATAAGTTGGCCCATACCGATCAAATGAAGGCGGAAAACACGACTTTGATAAAGCATTTCAAAGTTGAGGTCGTCAACCGGCTTGGGGTGAAACGAATGGAAAATTAGTGAATTTCCCGGGATAAACGCGTCGGCATTTCCTCTCATTAGGGTGTGTGTATGTAAGGGGCATTTTGCAAATTATTTTTGGAACTTTTCCTTCCAAATTTTTACCCATAGGTTGTCAGATCATGTTTCCTTTCGCTTAATTTGCTTACTGCTTACTTTACATTATTGAACGAATGTTTCTAGCAACACACATCTGATTAAAAACGAATAAAAATAAGAAAACGATGGGTTGAAACCGTCGCAGCGCGTGAGGCCATTAATGGATAGAACTTTCATGCGGCATAAAGAGATAAATATCTGTAAAAAAAATTGAATGGCACTTTTTTCGTTGAAATAGTTGCGTTGATAAAGTTGCGAAAGTGTTTACACAAAAGGTTGAAACCGGGAAACTTTGCCAATGTTGCTTTTGTCTGAGTATGATGGAAAGTTTCTTTAGAAAAAAAATTCCATTTATAAAATAGCTGATAAATGTAGGTCACGTTGGTAGGGAGCGATATTGGGAGCAGTTGGGACACCAGGACGTTCCTGCCACTTTTTGAAATCAGCTGTGCTTCCCAAAATGGCATTTAAGGCTCGTTCACACGGTGACATTAATGTCGTGACGTCTGATGCCGTGACAGCAGCCAGTGTCACCCATTTTGATATGTGACAACGACATGAGACAATGTGGACGACATTAATTTCACTGTGTAAACGAGCTTTTAGTCCAGAAACGTGACATAAGCGTATCATTATCCGGATAGAATTGAAAAATTCCCTGGTACGTGCGAATAAACGGACATCGCATTCGGTTGCCTTTTATCCCGTTAGAATGTTCGACTAAACCCACACAACGTAGCGACCATGTTCGTTGCGAGTTCATTTGTTAACAGCCGTAAAGTGTATTTACAACGTGCATACATGCATCCTAATCTCTCGATGCCAGTCGGCCAAAGTTGCATAATGTGAAAGTCGCAAATGGGCGCTGACAAATTGGAGGCAGCCAACTCTTTAATCAAGCGTGAGGACAATGCAACTCTCTAAAATACCTACACAAACTCGATTCTAAGAAAAACCTCTGAAACATTGAAGTTTTAAAGCTCGTTCACACTGTAACATTCATGTCGTGACATCTAATGTCGTCCACAACAGTGTCATTGACAAGTATGGACGTTAGTGTCACATGTCAAACCGTGACATTGGTTGTTGTCACGGCACCAGACGTCAAGACAATGATGTGTCTTGACTCTCTTTCGAGAACTTACCGCGGGAGCATTTCTCAGATTTGAATGTTAAAGTTTCGTCTGGTAAGGCACGAAAGAAAACTCCGTTCTCATCAGCGTTGAAAGCGTCCCCTCAAAACACCTAAAAGGGCGAATTACCGAAAATGTGAAGGAATTCCCCCAATGAAACTGGCTTATTTTCGATAACGTTCTATTTGTCGGCGGCTCTTTAGAGCTTCGTGTCCGCTTGTGAGAGCTTCCTAATTCCTTACGAGAAAAACGATAGTTTAATAGAAAACGTTGTACATTGAAAACCATATGACGAAATTCGGTTTCAAGAAAAATGTCCGGTAATTAGAGCTGTCTGCAAGTAGAGCTTTTACTGTATATGCAGCAAAACTGGAGGGCAAACTTGTCAGTTGATTTTAAAGCATTCCGTTAATTAAGGCCGTAATTAGCTTAAAAGGAACTTTAGTTAGTTTAGGGAAAGCAGCACGGGGATTTCTTTTAGTATGAAAACGTGCCTTACAACTCGCCGAGAAACGAAAATTGGGTAATTAAATAAAACAGATGGTTGATTTGCTTTCAAGCGATCGATTCGACGACAAGAGAGATTGGAGACGCAAATTTTAAGCACAGTTGAAATCTAATTAAATTTCCAGAAAAATAATCACCTAATTATCTAAAAAATTTGGTTTCCAACCTGCAGCCAGAAGACGCATTTGCTTCCAAACGCTTTCACTTCAATATTTAATATCCATTAAAACTGAGCCATCTTCGGAAGACCCAATAAAACTTTTAACGTTTTTTCCAACTTTCCTCATTAGAAACCGCCGCTGGACCAACATTTAGGCCAAAATCGATGAAGAGAAAGTTGCAAAACTTCCGTCATAATTTGATTTTCAGCGTCGGGTAAATTTCCATCTTCAATCGCTCTAACCAGAGTTTAACTTATACTAGACTTCATAAGCTTCAACTCGGGAGAATTGTTAAGTAAACGAAACTGAAGCAGGACTAGAAAAAGCTATGGCGAGGCAACAGTACGTACTTCAACCGTAAACAGACTGTTACTCCTCATAAAAAGGCATGATAGTCAGTTAATAAAAATGAGTCCTGAAGGCCTCGACCAGTCAGGATGTTCCTTTTTTTCACATCAAAGCGAATAAGGGTCGTATCTGCTGATCTCTTTAGGGTTCGGCTACGCGCACAGATAATCCCGCATGGGAAAATGTGGAGGGTCAAACAAAGATTTTTGCTGTAAACAAATCAAGGCCCCAATAAAACGTTGGGGTGTTAACTTAGGATGAGTGCTTGCTTTAATTTTTTAAATGGGCAAAAAATGCCCAGAAAATGGCAATGGAAAAATGTTGTTAGTACAAATGCAACAAGCACTTTTTGCCCAAATTTTGTTGTACTGTTTCGTGTGTTTAACAACATCTAACCTCTTTTTCTTTCATTCGAGAACTCAAAACGTCCTGTGAAATCACCTCAAAACCCAGTGCCTAGTGAAAATAGCCATTTCCGCTTTGGATTACCACCAGGGTCTACAAGCCACCAAATCCCTAATTTCTTTAAAAACCCCCAGCAGTTATTGATTAACATCGCAAGCCTAAGATTCGTTTAGTCTAGATTTCCCGGCTCAAATTACTCTCAGTTTTCCTTAAGCACAATTTAATGACGAAAGACCGCACAATTTATAATTAACGAAAATTTAATACCCCGACCAGCATGCGCCGGATGATTAAATCGCAATTTAAGTCTAATCTGCTGCAAAATGTTGATGAATCACATTTGAAACTGGAAGATTTGAATATGAAACTAAGAGAAATCAGAGACTTAACACAAGAAAATTGAACTTCATTCGTCAGTGTATTGTCGTTTGAGTCATCGCTTTTCGCCCTCCAACGGAATTAATTCCACAGAACTGGGAACAAACAACTGTATCGAATTGCCGATAACAATTTCCTATGCAGATAAAAGGTTTACTAATTGTCCCGTCTATAAGTAGCTCTTCACATTACAGGTACCGTTTTCGTAGCAAACTAATCAGGAACAATCAATGAGCTCATTAGTGTTCATCGCACAAAAAAATTAAATAAAATCCTTCAATAACACTTATTTACAAACCTCCGTATTCAAGGACCGGTTCAAACAACAAGTTCGCTTTCACAAATTTGTTTTCGGATTGAAAAGGATGTTTCATTTCCTTAAGAGTATTCCTGCATTCAGTTTACCATCAGGCAAGTGGATGGATGGTCGTATTTCCAAACGTTTAGCCAGCAAACACCGATAAGGCAAAGGAAAACATGAAAATCATCCAAAAATATAGAGGAATTAAATAAATTAAGCAGCTCAAGTTGAGTCTGCTTCAATGGCGCTTTCATAGCGCATTCGCTTTAGAACTGTAACTCAATAGGGGTAAAGTAAAAGGGGCAAGCAAAAAACTTGCAGTCTTCGGCCTCATCAGAATGACCAGAAAACAATTTTTGGATAAAATGCTATCATTCCAACCGTTTCAAGTTTCGCGCTTCGAATATAGGTGGAGCAAAACTTTGTTTCGAAATCTAGCTAGTCAATCACGGTTTGTGTGCCGTGACACCGTCTCTAACTCGACTCAGTGTTACCCATGTCTAGTTTGTGCCGTTAATTACGTGCTCATTTCATACTTTTCCTTAAATTAAAGCATTTCAAGGGCTTTAGGTCAAATGCCGTTTAATTAACTTTAAGTTTTTTGATTTTTTAAATTAATTTTAATTAACTTTAATTAGTTAAAATAATGAACGTTTCAAGTTTCGCGCTTCGAACATAGGTGGAGCAAAACTTTGTTTCGAAATCTAGCTAGTCAATCACGGTTTGTGTGCCGTGACACTGCCTCTAACTCAACTCAGTGTTACCCATGTCTAGTTTGTGCCGTTAATTACGTGCCCATTTCATACTTTTCCTTAAATTAAAGCATTTCAAGGGCTTTAGGTCAAATGCCGTTTAATTAACTTTAAGTTTTTTAATGTTTTAAATTAATTTTAATTAACTTTAATTAGTTAAAATAATGAACGTTTCAAGTTTCGCGCTTCGAACATAGGTGGCGCAGAAACTTTGTTTCGAAATCTAGCTAGTCAATCACGGTTTGTGTGCCGTGACACTGCCTCTAACTCAACTCAGTGTTACCCATGTCTAGTTTGTGCCGTTAATTACGTGCTCATTTCATACTTTTCCTTAAATTAAAGCATTTCAAGGGCTTTAGGTCAAATGCCGTTTAATTAACTTTAAGTTTTTTGATTTTTTAAATTAATTTTAATTAACTTTAATTAGTTAAAATAATGAACGTTTCAAGTTTCGCGCTTCGAACATAGGTGGCGCAAAACTTCGTTTTGAAATCTAGCTAGTCAATCACGGTTTGTGTGCCGTGACACTGCCTCTAACTCAACTCAGTGTTACTCATGTCTAGTTTGTGCCGTTAATTACGTGCTCATTTCATACCTTTCCTTAAATTAAAGCATTTCAAGGGCTTTAGGTCAAATGCCGTTTAATTAACTTTAAGTTTTTTAATTTTTTAAATTAATTTTAATTATCTTTAATTAGTTAAAATAATGAACGTTTCAAGTTTCGCGCTTCGAACATAGGTGGCGCAGAAACTTTGTTTCGAAATCTAGCTAGTCAATTACGGTTTGTGTGCCGTGACACTGCCTCTAACTCAACTCAGTGTTACCCATGTCTAGTTTGTGCCGTTAATTACGTGCTCATTTCATACCTTTCCTTAAATTAAAGCATTTCAAGGGCTTTAGGTCAAATGCCGTTTAAAAGGCAATTAGGTGGATGTTTGATATACATGACTGAATTAGGGGGCTGCTCTATGAAAACGCTGTTTTTACTCAAGTGAGCAATTTTCCATTTAATCATCCTCGTTTCCCCGGAATTTCAGTGATCCGAACAAAGCACTTCTGCTCCGTGCTGATAAACTTAAAGTCCCGGTTTTATTTACCTGTGCAAAGCTCGAGCGCAATTTCTTTGTTAATATTTCATTATCCACTCCTCTAGTCCAATTATTGATGCTGATGCCAGTCTCAAAGTGAAACTAACGACGAAAAAGTCTATTATTGCTTTAATGAAGAAAGTTCTTCATTACACGCAAGGCCCTGAGGGAAGAAAACTTTTACATTTTTACTTAATTCACGTTGGTTTCTTGATGTAAATTGGGACATTGTTGCAAATATAAAGCCTTTAATCATAGCGAGAATTAGCTGTTTTAATGACACATGAACAAGAAGGTTTGTTACTCTATTTGAAGCATAAGAGTTCTGTACGGGCAATATCGCTCTCATTTTGGACTCAAGCACCTTATATCTTCATGGGCGGACAACAATCCAATCACCAGCAAGCCCTCAAAAAGACGAAAAAATTTTCGAGTTTTTTGATTATGCAATCGCAATCCGAGCTAGTTTTTCATTCGTAGGAACGCTCTCGAGTGACTGTAAAAAACAGCAAACAAACTGTTCGGAACGTGGTTTTTCTTAAATTCGCCTCAAGGGCGAAGTAATACAAAAAACAACTGATGGATTCAAGCAGGGAACATAGAAAGTGTTTCACCAGCCAACAGAGAAAATCCATAAATATCTCAAGGAAACCATGCTGAGCATTATTTTCTGGGAACGTTGCTTTGTGAGACTTTTGTATAAAATTAAAGTTTAATTATTAAATGTAACTTTTGCTGGAAAACGCCCAAAGGTCCTAAACGGTGGGTTTTGAACAGTGCTAGAAAAAATTGAATCAAATAACTCAAACAGAAGTAAAACAACCGGAACCCAAACCGAAGTATTAATAAAAATAAGATTACAGAATGTAGAATTACGAGTCTCCGAGGCCCTAATTTTAATATTGGCACTAAAACGCTCGGGCCATTCGCATTAGTTGCGCTTCTACTTCAATTTCCAGCTTAACGATGTTTGAAAAGTTTCGCTACCCGAAAAGCGCGTTTTCTAATTTAGTCGCGCTTAGATTTCCATGTCGCGCCTTTGAAAAGTTCCTAACAAACTAACGTGTACATGATGCAGGACGCAAACGTGCATCCCAACGATTTCCAGCTCAAATAATTAGTCCCAATCCATTGAATTGATCTTCATTATAAAGCAAATTGGGCCGCCAGAGGTGACACCGTTGCAGGTTTTTCACAAATCAAATTTCGAAACCGATGGAGTCGCTGGAAATCAGGTTACTCGTCTTCTCTATGGCTCTATAGCTGACACGTTTCATGTGTGGCTGTCAAGAACAGCTATTCTCTAAACTACGCGAATACAGCATTGTTCTAAATGGATTGTCTTCATCTTGAGCTACGATTAACTTCCATGGAAATCTTAGTGGTGCTCGATTTTCCATAAGTCGTCCCTTTGTGTGTCCTAATGTTAATTTCTCCTCAACAGCAGGTTATTGTTTCCTTTAGGAAACTGGCGCTTTTTTGGGCTAAGCGGGAAACTTGGAAAAGAGGAAATCGCTACGTTGAAAGAACAAACAGAATGTTGTGAAGTAATAGCGATTTGATTAAATTCTTCAGCTCGTATGCTTTCCTAGCTGGATTTCCATGCCTGGAAGACAAAGTTTTGCCAAAGAGAGTCATCGTGTTTCACTTTGAAACTTTGGCCAAGGATGGAACCAGCAGGCAAACATTTTTTACCTTTTAAGTATTTATTCTTGATCCACATGCTTACTTTAGCCTAATTTTGGATAACAAACTAGTTTTGCACTCGATTTCGCTCAATTTAACTTCAAAGTTGTTTTCGGATTAAACACTTATTACATTTGATAGGGTTTCAAGGGTGTAATCGGGAGTAAACCCGTACTTTCGGCTCAGGTAAATACGCATTTTCCATTTAGTTCCGAAGGTAAACGTGACGGTTAATTAATTAAAATGGTGGGTGCTTTCGAGGAAACAAAAATCGGGCGCGAGATTATCTAAATTTAATATTTTAGAGCTCAACGTGATAAGCTTTGAAGTTTAAGAATATATAATATAATATAATATCTTTGCGTCAAACAAAGAAGTTTTCTTGATTTATTGTGTTTGACAATGCGGGAGTTAAATGATTTTTTCCAACTCCCATTGCTTTAAATCGCACATTATTTTCATCTCAAGGGAGCGAGGAATCCAACGAACTCAAGAAAAAACACACTGGAAGCTTCAGATCCGAAATAATCGACATTTTCGATCATTTTAGCCAGGTTTTGGACATCGCGATCTTCAACCGTCGATATTTTCTTTATTGTAAGCCTAAACACTTTAAATATGCATTTTGGAGAGTTTTTTATATCGAAAGCAATCCATTGAGCACAAAAAATAAGCAAGTGAAATTTTGAATTTTTACCCAAATTTTTCTAAGGGTGAGGGTCGCTTTTTTCAAAAAAAAAATTTTGTCCTTAAAATGCTTCGAATCGCACATTATTTGCATCTCAAGGAGGCGAGGAATCCAACGAACTCCAGAAAAAACACACTGGAAGCTTCAGATCCGAAATAATCGACATTTTCGATCATTTTAGCCAGGTTTTGGACATCGCGATCTTCAACCGTCGATATTTTCTTTATTGTAAGCCTAAACACTTTAAATATGCATTTTGGAGAGTTTCTTATGTCGAAAGCAATCCATTGAGCACAAAAAATAAGCAAGTGAAATTTTGAATTTTTACCCAAATTTTCCTAAGGGTGGGGGTCGATTTTTTTCAAAAAAAAATTTTTGTCCTTAAAATGCTTCGAATCGCACATTATTTGCATCTCAAGGAAGCGAGGAATCCAACGAACTCCAGAAAAAACACACTGGAAGCTTCAGATCCGAAATAATCGACATTTTCGATCATTTTAGCCAAATTTTGGACATCCGTGATCTTCAACCGTCGATATTTTCCTTATTGTAAGCCCAAACACTTTAAATATGCATTTTGGAGAGTTTCTTACGTCGAAAGCAATCCATTGAGCACAAAAAATAAGCAAGTGAAATTTTGAATTTTTACCCAAATTTTTCTAAGGGTGGGGGTCGATTTTTTCAAAAAAAAATTTTTTTCCTTAAAAGGCTTCGAATCGCACATTATTTTCATCTCAAGGAAGCGAGCAATCCAACGAACTCAAGAAAAAACACACTGGAAGCTTCAGATCCGAAATAATCGACATTTTCGATCATTTTAGCCAGGTTTTGGACATCCGCGATCTTCAACCGTCGATATTTTCCTTATTGTAAGCCCAAACACTTTAAATATGCATTTTGGAGAGTTTCTTACGTCGAAAGCAATCCATTGAGCACAAAAAATAAGCAAGTGAAATTTTGAATTTTTACCCAAATTTTTCTAAGGGTGGGAGTCGATTTTTTCAAAAAAAAATTTTTTTTCCTTAAAAGGCTTCAAATCGCGCATTATTTTCATCTCAAGGAAGCGAGGAATCCAACGAACTCCAGAAAAAACACACTGGAAGCTTCAGATCCGAAATAATCGACATTTTCGATCATTTTAGCCACGTTTTGGACATCCGCGATCTTCAACCGTCGATATTTTCCTTATTGTAAGCCCAAACACTTTAAATATGCATTTTGGAGAGTTTCTTTCGTCGAAAGCAATCCATTGAGCACAAAAAATAAGCAAGTGAAATTTTGAAGTTTTACCCAAATTTTTCTAAGCAATTCTTGGTGCTTGCCAAAGTTGAAGGTAGAAACAGCCATGCAAGCAAACTGATGATGGTGGAGAAAGGCACCGAAACGTTTTTGTAATAAAATATTAAACAATATAATTGACTGGAACCCAGGAATTTAATTTTAATTTGAATTGAAATACAGTCAGGAAAATATCCACAAAGAACTGTTGTGAACAGCCTTAGATGTCACGACACTACTGTCACCGTGTGAACGAGCTTTTACAGAGATTGTTTTCATCACAACGTTTCGATATCACAACAAACGTTCGTCAGCGATGTGGCTAAACAAAGTTGAACGATTCTTCAATCGCTTCACCCGATTGAGCACTGGCTTACAACCAGTATAGAAACATTGACTTTTCCTCAATGATCGCAAACGTTTGCCCAATAAGCAAACTAGCAGGAAAATTACTCTCCAACCTCGACACACGAGCAACAGTTTACCTTAAGTGGTCCCTAAGGCCGCATGCAAAAGCAATAAATGTACACAAACCACGCTGGAGAACACGAGTGGTCGTAATCGTTTTATGCAGGAAAGCATAAAATAAGTTCCGAAAGCGTTTCCGGAAAACTGCTGTCCCAGAAGGCACAAAGAACTCGTTCGATTGCATCATTGCACCTGAAACTCTGAAGAACATTCTCAAATCCGCACTGTATTGATTATTATGGTTTAATTTCATTTTACATCATTCGAAAGGGCTTAGGAACTAGTAAAAAAACCGCGTATATAATGTTTAGTGCTTATTAAAGGCCGAGCCACATGGGTTTAGAAGAGCTCTTAACTTTATTTGGGTTACACTGCAGTGTTTTTATGCGGCAGAAAAATAAAAGCGTCGTTAAAGTAGCAGTAATCAATTCTTAATAAAGATGAGCAACCTTTGTAATTTTCCTAAGGGTTTTAGATTGGGAAAACCTCACATTCGTTAAGAAAGTAAATATGTGTGTTTTTTCCCACTCATACTCTTCTGGGAAATTAAAATGTTCAATTTCCTGGCTTTCCAGCCGGAAAATGTACACTCCCTTTAGTTGATAGCTGGATATATGAGTGAGCTCTGTGTTTTTTAATAACCAAATCCCCCCAAACAAGCATTGGCAGATGGAAATTGCTCCATAAATTGGTCGCAGCACCAGCAATTTTGCCCAATTTTACCCAATTTAATCAAGAAATCTGGAGGGTTCAATACTTGGAGGCTTAACTCATTTATCACATAAAGCCATCCAAAATATTTGTTGCAAACAAATATTCCGAGTTTAAGCAGCTTCACATGGAAGAACCGCAACGATGTCGAGGGATTACAGACTGCTGAATAAATATTGATTCCAGAAGGAACTTACAATATTTTTCGGGCAGGCTTCGGACATATCTTTATAGAGCTTTGCTTGATTTCCAGTTGCCAGTCGACTTTCATTCAATCTGGAAAGTTAAATACTTTTTAATGTGAAGCTTTGATTTCGATTTAAGAACCGCATCCAAACGGTCGGTTGTGGAAAAGTTTTAATTAGCGGCAAATGGCCTCGACAGTATTTTTCAACCTGCTTCTGCTCGAGAAATTGGAAATTTTAGTGACCCACACTTTTTCTTGAAAGGTGCTGAAGTTGAAAGTTGGCGGAGAAGAGATGTGATTGGAAGATTGCCAGTAATAAGCAGCAACTAGAAGTTTTAAGAAATACTTCAGCTTTTTCACTGTGCCCAATACGCCCTCACACTGAATGGAAGCTCAAAAATACGTTGAATGTTAGAGCTGAAGTAGCACCCTACAACGTGACTTAAGAAAAATTGAAGCCCTTCATCCTCACCTCGGAGACCTCCGTGAGGCATTACTTCGAGGTGTGCGCTTGTTTACCTGCAAACTCTTCTCCCTCTTGCCCTTTCCTCATCTGACTTTGTCTCCATTATGGTGGTCGGCATCTTTTTGATGGCTTCCCAGTGCCTCTCGCTCTCAATCATAGTGTCGCCTATGTTATACCTCTTTAGCTGTCTCTGGCACGTTAGTTCAGCTTCAGTCCTAGCGGCTTCAAATCTGTTGCACTGGAACAGGGTGTGTTCAACCAGCAGTTGTCGTTGTTTTGTTTTCCTAATCTCCTTAAGATACGTTCCACCTCACAGAATTTCCGATTTGTCCACTCATTAACATTCTTGATGGAAGTCTTGGCCCGCCCATCATAGCTGCTCCATCGTTCTTGCCATTTAGCCATAGCTGTGTAAAACAGAACTTCTCCACGACCAGGATGTTCACACTGGGATCCTCCACAATTTTCTGAAAAGTCTACTACTGGAGACGGCGAGAGACCTGCTGTAGAAGACCAAACACCTGGCAAACTTTTAGACCAAATTTCCCCCGTTACTAGTGTTCAGGCCATTGCCGCTTCAGAGCGAGGAAGACAACTTGCAACAATTTTAGAGGCCTCTGAACAAAGAGAAAAAGTTAAGTTAAGAGAACAGCTTTGACGAAAACTGTGAAGTTATGCTCTAAAAGAACCCAAAAGAAGAAATCAACTTTCAACAGGAAATCCAAGGAAATCCCTTCTTCTGGTGCCAATCCGGACTTGGGCTCAGAAGACGACATTGACCGTATTTTTGAGGAAAACGATTGCGCCGGATGTGGAGAACTCATAAAAAGACTTCCCTCAAAGATGATTGGATCCAATGTTGGTTGTGTCACCGATGGATGCACGAAAATTGCACAAAGTTGCGGAAAACTGGCGACAGAGAAGAAAGAGACTGAAGAAACAGAGAGACTTCAGAGACTGAAGAAACAGAAGAACCATGAGTAATGGTTGAATTCGTTTGTTTGGTATGGAAAGTGTTTTTGGTTGTCTCTGCAACCATGGCATGATGGTCGGTCTCGGACAACTCGGGTGAGTCCGACCAGATGTGCATTCCTTTTTGGTTTAATAGAGTTCTAGTTACGTTGTTTTTTCACAGTTTGCTTACAGTTTTAAAGTTTTCATGCTATAATAGTAGTATCTTGGGGAAACCCCTGTGTCGTAAGGTAAAATGCAGGCTCCTGGAGCACTTTGCAAAAAAGTGGTCGCACTCTCCCGGACTTACCCTATGAGAATATGCCAAGATCGATAAGAGCTGAGTTCTGATATTTAAGTAGAAATGAATACTTAAATTCGAATCCAACTGCACGATTGCAGCATGATTCCGGAATGGAATCGAAAATGGCATTTTCCGCTGATTCGCTGCATTGTATTTCCTATTTCCTGGAAAGGGTTCATTACCGGAAAATCGAATTTGCTTGGCGACAATCTGAATAATTGAAACGCAGTTTGTTGATGCCTGAAATGTTGTTCTGAGCTGACTTGAACACAAAAATAGTAAACGGATTACCGACTTTGAACTCCATTCAGAACAGGCTATTTGGAGGTAAAAAAAATGAAAATGATAGATTGCAGGGAAGGAATGTTGGTGTTTTACATTATTAATGAGCAAAGTGAAATTAGTTTCCAGGACACCTCAAAATCAATTAGTGTAAATTCCGCAATCAACCAGTCGAGGGGCTGCAAAATATATCATTTTCCACGTACAGATTGAAAATTGGCATCATTCATCAACATAAAACGATGCTGGAAGGCGCATTCATTTCGGCTTGATTTGATAAATCGGCAACAATTTCACTTTACAGCTATTCCGCCTTGTAGTAATTCGCCCGGCTTCGAACAATAAATTACGCTTTTCCTTAATTGTCCCTTATACATCGCCCTAAATCGCTTGCTATCGATCAGATTAATATGCTGCTTATTGTCGGTTTTAGGGAACTTTGTATTATCGACGGGATTTAAAGAGAAAATTATTATCTTCTTCTTCTTCTTCCTGGTACGTTAGGACTCAGAGTCCTGTGTTTTTCTTCAACTTCCTAGTCCTGGGATGCTGATGTCCAGCTTTCGTACCATCGCTTCGATGGTCTTCGGGAGTCTTGAGCTGTTAGGTTTTTGGTCTTTGGCGATTTTTGGCGCTCTCGATCTCTCTACATGGTCTCTCCACGCTCTTCTCCTTGCTCTGGTCCATCTTACAACATCCGAAACCTTACAGGTATCTCTAATTTCCTCACTCCTTTTCATATCGTATAGTGTGTGTCCTGCTATGGATCTTAGGACTCGCATTTCTGTTGTTCTTAGCAAGCGTTTGGTTGTTGTGTTTTCCGCTCTTGTTTCTGCTGCATATGTCATCACTGGTCTCACGCACGTTTTGTAGATTCTGACTTTACTCCCTATACTCATGTGCTTGTTTCTCCAGATGATGTCTCGTAAGTACCCCGATATTAGAGCGGCTTTTGATGTTTGATTCCTTACTTCCTCCTTTAGATTCCTGTTACTCGTGATGTTTGCTCCAAGATATTTAAAGGTCATCACCTGTTCTACACTTTGATTGTAAACGACGAGTTTGCATCTTCGGGGCTCTTTGGATATAGTGAGTGATTGTGTTTTCCGGGTAGATATTTCCACTTTATATTTATTTGTAGTTTGTTCGAACTTATATAAGAGTCTTTGTAGGTTGTCTTCATCCTCGGAGACTATCACTGCATCATCAGCGTAGCACATTATTTTTATTTCTGCATTTCCCATTCGATATCCCCTTCCAATCTGTTTTGTTTTTGTAATGATTTCATCCATGATGATGTTAAACAATATAGGGCTTAGGCTGTCTCCTTGTCTAATTCCTGTGTTGAGGGGTATTCTTCTAGTTGTTCTGTTTTCTGCTTTGACGAGTGTGTGATTGCCGGTGTTTAGCCCTCTGATGATGGACACAATATTCTGATGCTGATGAAAATTATTATATAAGAGCAAAAGAATTTTGAGGCGAAAACTCTTGTCCCACTTAAAGTCACACTCGTTGCTGTATTAGCAATGAGGCAAAGACACCTTAAACAAAACTTGAAGAATTGTTCAGGGAACTTTAGGCAATGAAGGGGACAGCTGCCAAGCATTTTTTTTAATAATAATTTATGGACGGATTTAGTGACCAAATAAAGACCCTCGCTGTTCCATTATCATGCCTTTTCAGGGGAGTTTAAAAGTGCAGGAACTTCACCCAATTTAATTTCGTAGTGAAACTTCCTACGGCTTTATCTTCTGATGGAAATTAAAACTATATTTGTAGTACGGAAGTTTTATTGTCAGCAATGAACTGAGCATGTTGACACGGCAGTGGAGCTTGCTGGGAATTTACGACTGAGCATATAGAGCAAGATGTGGAGGAGATGCGAAAGTTGTCGAGTTATTTGTGTATGAACTGAATTTATTTCCCACAGCTGGAATTAAACCAAACCAGACGGTTGGAAGTTGGCTATTTTCTTGCTTTAACATTAATTAAGTCATTTTGCTGGCTTCGCTTTAGGTTCCCGTCGACGTACCAAAATTATTAAAACTAAAGGCCAGGAAACAGGAAGACAAAGTTTGGGAAAAAAAGCAGAATTCCAGCTTTTAGAATCTTAAATTATTCCCGTACTTACTTAAAATCGTGTAGGTCGTTGTTGCCACGCCAGGTTTATATATTAGTATCTTAATGCTTGTCCATTTTAGAACAAAAAAAACCAAAAAAGTCGAACTTAGATTATCTGGATCTGATCTAAAATTCATCGCTTTGTGATGAGTTTTGTTTAGTATCATTTCGAGGACTCTTCGCTTATGATAATTATTTTCATTAATCAGTATTTTTGTGTTGTCAAAATCGAAATTTTGCAAAATTTGTTCTGGCCCTGCGGGGCTACAGATGATAGAATGCAGCTCTACAAGGCATGACAACCACCCACGTCAGGGACCGGCATGCATCGAGGTCTTCCAATCCTAGGTGCAAAGATGCTCCCACCTGACAGCGGACTTAGGTTCGAAAGCAAATTTAAGGTAGAAACCCCAACAAAAAAAAGTTGGAAAACTAGGACATGTGGTCGAACGTCTCCGCTCTCCCTGGGTTCCTACCTTGCGGCATACCCCATGGTCCACGGTGGCGTTGGCACACCTAACACCAAATCGAAACCACCAATCAAGGGAACTCCAAGCCCTGTTCCTTGGACCACCACCCTCCAATTACCGGGGGGCCCAGTTCTTCATATCCAATCGTCCCTTCCTCATGCCAGTTCTGCGCTCTGTTCTACTTCCCATTCGTATCCGTTCATTTATAAATCCATTGCCAATTCTCTTCCAGTTTCATGTGCCAGGTTGTAATCATCGCATCTTGTTAACCGTTATCCTTGTCCTCACTCATGTATCTTTTTCTGCCTTGTCGTTTTCATTCGTCTCCTTTTACCACTTTGATTCATTTTCCTGTTCCGCTGTCTATCCTCCGTCTCCATCAGATCATATCCAATCCTGTACTATCCTTTCAAGTCATATCCCATCGTTTCTGACTACACCGTCCTTCTCACTATCATCGTGCCCGTTCCCAAGCGGTACATCCGACTCCGGCCTCAACTCGCCTTGCTGCAAGACTGTCCAATGAACGTGTTTTTGCCCACATTTCCCTCCGCAGCATGTCCTTCCCTTTTTCCCAATCTTTATCCATTTCGTGCCAATCTGTTCCCTTTTGCTTCTAGTTTTGCCACTCTATGTACTGCCAGGTGTCTTTTTGTGCCTTGCTGTCGTCTGCATTCTTATCCTCTGTCTTACATCTTTTCATTCCGTTTACATTTCCATTTCGTATCCCAGTTCAATATCTTTCGCTGCTTTGATCGTTTGCCCTCCGTGTTCAATGGGTTTCCACTTATTATTATTAAGGGCCACAGCTGGGTCCATTTAGCTGTCCTGCCACCAGGACTTCAGCTCCCGGACCACGACAAGGCGGACCCCATTCCGGGAGCTAGGAATACTAGGACAGTGGCTGCCCGAAAGGGGGTGCAATGTTGGTATACCGAGGGCTCACGGGCGCCCAATAGAGGATGGTCTGGGGCTGACGTGTACCGGGAGGACACCAACAGGGGAGCATCCTTTTCGCTGGGAGGCTGGACGACAGTGTTTCAGGCGGAATTATATGCACTCCTCGAAAAATACACTGTGCTGATGGTATATAGATCCAGCTCTCAAGCAAACCACCTCTGAATTTGCAATCCACTGGTGCTTGCGAAACTTCAGGAAAAACTCATCAGTTCCCAGGAGAACAGTTTCAAAGAAAACCTTCATGATAGATTCGATGGCCTGTACTTCCACAAAGCACGCAGGACGGAAATGGAAACAACTTTTTCATCATTGGCTTTGTTACAGGTCGTTGAGGAATCATGTGATCCAAACCATTCCCAAGAGCCAGCAAGATGGAAATTAGCGGGGCCCGAAAATTTTATCGCAGCTGTTCCACTAGGCAGGTCTTTGTCCAAACGCCTTTTGATATCAAATTTAAAGCGGCCATTTAATTGCCTTCCAGATCCTCTAGTAAACCTGTGGCCAACTTGCCGAAATCCTCCTACTCCTCACCAACTCCTCCGCCTCATCGCAGCCCCTTGTGGGAAGGAGCTGCCAGCTATCAACCCTTCGAGTCCGTAAGAATTGGGTCTCCCAAATTGAGCCTCAGCAGCCCGACTGAGACGGAAAGATGCTTATCCGACTATAATACTAAAGGTAAATTCCAGTAGTTCCCCTTCCAGCTGGGACAACGTCCTTTTAATGCTTTGAGGTCACATTGCTTTAAGCGATGATCAATATCTAGATGTTCTGGTTTCTTTAGAATCTGTTTTTTAGTCCAAAAAAAATTCCTGGGTCAATTTTATTGTTTATTATTTAAAATGTCACAAATACGTTTCGGTGTCTTTCTCCACCATCATCAGTTTTTTAGCCTACTTAATTATTCATTCATTTCAGAGAGTTTTAAAGTTTTCATGCTTTAAGTTGAGTTTAAGTTTAAGTTGAGTTGTTTCACGTGAAATTCATTTTTTCAGCTTTAGGAACCAACTCGGACTCTGTCGCTCAATTTTTGTCCTTATTTCCTGCCATATTTTAGCATTAAGCAAAGGGTTTCAAGTTGTCACTCACATTCTCATTTCGGTTGAACACGACACGGTTGAGCCCAAGCAAATTTGTTTTTTGGTGTCCCTTTAATCCAGAGGGAAATGGCTTTAACTTTGAGCGTTCAGCGCCAGATTATTGGAAATAACGTGGAGAGGAATTAATTTTTTTCTTTAGTTAGTAAAAACAAGTCCGACAGACACATTCTGCGCTAAATCTCGATGCTTGATGGACATGGAGGTTTCTTAACAGTTTCAATAAAATTCCAGTTGGTTCATCGTCTTCCATCCAAAGTTCTACACGGATGAGGGCCTCCAAGAAGTCTTCAACCAACCGCATTCCTTCAGTGCACTCCGTTCATTAATGCATCAAATCAAGTCTTTGCTGGTTTTGCCCATTCCAACTTTTTTATTTTACCATTTCCATTTGCCCTCAATGTAGAACACTCTCGATCAAAAGCCCTTTAGATGTGAGAGCTGGTTTTATTTCACGTTCGCAACCTAATAGAGTATGATTTTGAGCTCGGCTTTTCCGTCCGGTTTGATCCCAAGAAAATGTTCCGTAACCACATGAGGGATGCAAATAAGCACACCATCGGAAATTTGAAAGTTCAGTTCCGAGGCCCCAGAAGTTAAAGCGATTTTAGAAAGGATTTTCAATTGCAGAACGCAAAGGTTTGATGAAAACATGGAAAACTTCCAAACAGTGGAGGAGTTTTTATTGCCTTGATTTCATTTCGCGTTTAAAAAGTAGTTTTTTATTTTCTTTTAAACTATGCCAGGGCGGCGAACAGTTTGAACGTTCTGTCAGCTCTGGTTCTCTCCATGTCTGTCCTAATATTGACCGAACTAGGAGTCATTTAAAACTGTATTTCTTTGCCCATTTGACCTTCTTCGTATCTGCTGTAGTTCCGAAGATCCCTGTGCTAGTCATCGAAAAAAACTCACTCTGTATATCGCTTGGGATTAAGAAATTATTAAACCACTTTTACATTGTGTGAAAAAGTTTCGAAGTACCTGCATTAGGCTTAAACTTTATTCCCGGAACGAAGTTGTGGGGGAAAGTTTAACATGGCTGGAAGTATCTGAAGGCGAGCATATAAAGTGATATGTAGGTGTTTGGTAAAACCCTGAGAAATATACAATGAGGGAGGAATAGCTTGATATGCCTGGATGGAGGTTTATAAGGGGACCTTGTTAGGCACTTTTCGATTTCTATCGAACAGGGTTCAAATTGCTTTTTTTGCCGCCCCAAATACTTGAATAATGCCCTTAATGTTCCGCGGGATTTTATGCTGAAACGCTCTAATTACACCCACCAAAAGCCCTTCGGCAAAGTTATAATGCAAATTTTTCACAGTCTCTTCGTGGAAATTGAATTTCTTGCCGGTGAAGTTGTTTCTTTGGAAAGCGGTCACAAACCACCTCTTGGCCCTCGTCATTTGATGCTAATTTTCCGGGGCGCCGATGGAAAATTGCCCCGATAACATAATATTTGTTTTCCGTTTTCGCATTATCAGTTTTATTTCCCCAGGTATTATCTTTCCTACCTGCCCATAGCGAAATATTGATGCTCGGCATGTCGATGAAATGATAAAGGGTCGACGCAATAATGTTTGAGAGGCAAGGGCTTGGAAAATTGGCTCTTTATTGAAATGAAAAACGAAATAAACCCAAATGCAGTGAATTTTTCAGCCAACAGTAAATCCTGACACTTTTTCTGGAAATTCTTATTCCTTAAGCGGAAGCTTTAACAATTCAGCGTTCAAATCGCTTTGTATTTAAACAATAATCTCATTGTGTGACCTTTCATGAATATATCAACCAACAATCTGCTAAGCAGGGACTGAATGGAAATGAATATTCATTGGCCAGAAAATGGGCAATTTCAAGCTTTATTTCGTACTCCCGAGCACAATAATATCGGATTCCTGCTGCGAGGGCTTTCTGGCTTCCGATGTTCGATCGAGAACAATTTCAGGGCAAACCGTTAATAATTAGATACTGCCGTTTTCAAAGTCCTTTATACTTTATTTTCATAGAGAACTTGGTTTTCTGTGTTTAAAAGGCCATCTAAATCAAAGCACTATCAATGCTGCAGAGCTAATTTCCCATGCGAACCTCAATACGAAACCGTATAACGTTCTCTATAGAAATGTAAATCATATTTTCTGAGAGTTCTGCTAATTCTAACATCAATATTGTTCAGTTGTCGAAAGAATCCAATATCGTAAAGGGCCAACATTTCGAAAAGAGTTTTTTCACGAAATTGGAAGGGCATTGCAATTGAGAGCTTACGAGAGCTCAAGAGTACGAGTTGTGTACAAAGCGGTCGCTCAAGTGAAATATATTGCTCTAAAGTACGTAAATTGGAACGGGAATTTCACAATAAAGCGAAGTTTAATAATAATTTAATTTAATTTAAATTTAGGGCGCATTTTAAGAGATTTAAGTTAAGTTAGCATTTTTTAAAGGAGAAAACGCGGTTGGGTGGAGACGTTTCTGGGTTAAAGATCGCAATTGCTCGAAAACCGCATAAAATTACCCAAAAATGTGGATTATTTCGGATTTGCAGTTTCTAGCGTGTTTTTCAATGAGTTCGTCACATTCCTCGCTTCTTTCTGATGAAAATGATGTATAATTCGAAGCGTTTTGAGACATTTGATATTTTTTCAAAAAAAATTACCTTAGTTACCCCTTACGAAATTTTCGGTCAAAATTCAAAATTTCACATGCGAGTTTTTTGAACTCAATGGATTGTTTTCGACCTAAGAAGCTCTGTGATATGCATATATAAAGTGTTGAGAGTTATAGGGAAGATATTGTCGGTTAAAGGTCGCAATTGCTCGAAAACCGCATAAAATTACCCAAAAATGTGGATTATTTCGGATTTGAAGTTTCTAGCGTGTTTTTCAATGAGTTCGTCACATTCCTCGCTTCTTTCTGATGAAAATGATGTATAATTCGAAGCGTTTTGAGACATTTGATATTTTTTCAAAAAAAATTACCTTAGTTACCCCTTACGAAATTTTCGGTCAAAATTCAAAATTTCACATGCGAGTTTTTTGAGCTCAATGGATTGTTTTCGACCTCAGAAGCTCTGTAATATGCATTATAAAGTGTTAAGAGTTATAAGGAAGATATTGTCGGTTAAAGATCGCAATTGCTCGAAAACCGCATAAAATTACCCAAAAATGTGGATTATTTCGGATTTGAAGTATCTAGCGTGTTTTTCAATGAGTTCGTCACATTCCTCGCTTCTTTCTGATGAAAATGATGTATAATTCGAAGCGTTTTGAGAAATTTGATATTTTTTCAAAAAAAATTACCTTAGTTACCCCTTACGAAATTTTCGGTCAAAATTCAAAATTTCACATGCGAGTTTTTTGAACTCAATGGATTGCTTTCGACCTAAGAAGCTCTGTGATATGCATATATAAAGTGTTGAGAGTTATAGGGAAGATATTGTCGGTTAAAGGTCGCAATTGCTCGAAAACCGCATAAAATTACCCAAAAATGTGGATTATTTCGGATTTGCAGTTTCTAGCGTGTTTTTCAATGAGTTCGTCACATTCCTCGCTTCTTTCTGATGAAAATGATGTATAATTCGAAGCGTTTTGAGACATTTGATATTTTTTCAAAAAAAATTACCTTAGTTACCCCTTACGAAATTTTCGGTCAAAATTCAAAATTTCACATGCGAGTTTTTTGAGCTCAATGGATTGTTTTCGACCTCAGAAGCTCTGTAATATGCATTATAAAGTGTTAAGAGTTATAAGGAAGATATTGTCGGTTAAAGATCGCAATTGCTCGAAAACCGCATAAAATTACCCAAAAATGTGGATTATTTCGGATTTGAAGTATCTAGCGTGTTTTTCAATGAGTTCGTCACATTCCTCGCTTCTTTCTGATGAAAATGATGTATAATTCGAAGCGTTTTGAGAAATTTGATATTTTTTCAAAAAAATTACCTTAGTTACCCCTTACGAAATTTTCGGTCAAAATTCAAAATTTCACATGCGAGTTTTTTGAACTCAATGGATTGTTTTCGACCTAAGAAGCTCTGTGATATGCATATATAAAGTGTTGAGAGTTATAGGGAAGATATTGTCGGTTAAAGGTCGCAATTGCTCGAAAACCGCATAAAATTACCCAAAAATGTGGATTATTTCGGATTTGCAGTTTCTAGCGTGTTTTTCAATGAGTTCGTCACATTCCTCGCTTCTTTCTGATGAAAATGATGTATAATTCGAAGCGTTTTGAGACATTTGATATTTTTTCAAAAAAAATTACCTTTACTTTCCCCTTACGAAATTTTCGGTCAAAATTCAAAATTTCACATGCGAGTTTTTTGAACTCAATGGATTGTTTTCGACCTAAGAAGCTCTGTGATATGCATATATAAAGTGTTGAGAGTTATAGGGAAGATATTGTCGGTTTAAAGGTCGCAATTGCTCGAAAACCGCATAAAATTACCCAAAAATGTGGATTATTTCGGATTTGCAGTTTCTAGCGTGTTTTTCAATGAGTTCGTCACATTCCTAGCTTCTTTCTGATGAAAATGATGTATAATTCGAAGCGTTTTGAGACATTTGATATTTTTTCAAAAAAATTACCTTTACTTTCCCCTTACGAAATTTTCGGTCAAAATTCAAAATTTCACATGCGAGTTTTTTGAACTCAATGGATTGTTTTCGACCTAAGAAGCTCTGTGATATGCATATATAAAGTGTTGAGAGTTATAGGGAAGATATTGTCGGTTAAAGGTCGCAATTGCTCGAAAACCGCATAAAATTACCCAAAAATGTGGATTATTTCGGATTTGCAGTTTCTAGCGTGTTTTTCAATGAGTTCGTCACATTCCTAGCTTCTTTATGATGAAAATGATGTATAATTCGAAGCGTTTTGAGACATTTGATATTTTTTCAAAAAAAATTACCTTTACTTTCCCCTTACGAAATTTTCGGTCAAAATTCAAAATTTCACATGCGAGTTTTTTGAACTCAATGGATTGTTTTCGACCTAAGAAGCTCTGTAATATGCATATATAAAGTGTTGAGAGTTATAAGGAAGATATTGTCGCTTAAAGATCGCAATTTTTCGCAAAAAAAATTTTTTCCTTAAAATGCTGCGAATCGCACATTATTTTCATCTCAAGGAAGCGAAGAATCCAACGAACTCAAGAAAAAACACACTGGAAATTTCAGATCCGAAATAATCGACATTTTCGATCATTTTTGCCAGGTTTTGGACATCCGCGGTCTTCAACCGTCGATATTTTCGTTCCCCTTATCTAAGGAGGATTTCCTCTTTAACCTCAACATCGTGAAAAAGGGGAAAAATATTTGAAAATGCAACTGTAACAGTTCAAAAAACAGCTGCGAATCAACTTAACTATATCGTAGTGATCAAAATAATTCGAATCGTTTCATTTGTTCAATTAAACGTTCCTAGAACGAACGATTAATGTAGACAGCAGCAACGCTCGATTAATGGCTGGCATTTGAAAAGGAGAGACTACGGTCTTTTCACCGCTCGTTCACACGGCGACATTATTTCCTTTTTTCCAGTCTGTCATTGGAGAATGTTTAATTCTTTAATCACCTGGCTTAAAAACTTACAGCTCCCAAGTCGCCAAGATCACCACGCTCACCTTCTGCCCGTAACCATGTTGCTGCGTCCCCAAAATCTCCAACCATCTTCCAATTCGGCCCTCAAAGTCCCTCAAAGGAGACCGACAGTGGCGACTACTTTGCCATGAACTCCAGCTCGGGAATATCACGCCACCTTCAAAGGGTAGATACGAAAACATGCCCCATTTATCAGATCTGGTTTAACTGGACAGGAATAATTGAAATGCCAAGCTTTTCCAGGGCCGACATGTCAACGAGAACAAGCCCTATCACTCGTTGGACTCGGACTCTCAAACAGTGTCCACTTCAGTATGTTCGACCATGACCACCAACCTCAGCTCCAGGCATTCGTCGTTGAAGGAAAAGCGGTTGGTAGAAAGTGCCCAGGAAACCAAAGAAAGTGTGAAAAACGTCGTTTATCTAGGGGTAGAAGGCGGCAACTTCCATCTCCAAACGACTCGAGCACTTCCACCCCCACAGAGCAGCCAAAGGTTCATCGATGTCGCAAGTCCACTTCTGATCTTACGGATATGAGCGACGATATGAACACGACAACTACAGCCTTGAGCCGGTCTGGATCAAGAAAAGGCTCGAAAGGAAACCTGGCTTATTTGGCCAGCCGAAGAGGCTCCAGGGGCTCCAGGGAGTCAATTTCTTCGGTTCTCAGCAACGCTTCCAACGAAGGCCTGGGACCGTTGAATTTCCAACATCCCAGAAACCGTCAGCGAAGAACTTCCAATTTCCTCGAGCTTCCAGGTAGGCGCAACTTGAAACGTCCATGAAAGCTTGATTTGTTTTCGGCCAATTTAAATGAAGGTCTTTGGCACATTTCAGTAACGGTTTTTGCCGCCTATTTCACGATTAATGGAGGTTTTCCATTAAAGAAAAATAATGGATTCTCACAGGGCAATTTATTGGGTAAAGCTCGCAAAACAGATGCCATCAATCCGGGTGTCAAGACTGGAGAATCGGCGGTATGCTAATAATTTTTGCTAGCGGAAAAGCTAAATTTTTGCCATAGTTTTCATGATTAAGTGGATGGAGAGTGGAGATAACCTTCAGTTCCAGACGATCATTTTCTTCTCTACGCCCCTTTGGGTGAGAAATGGTTATTCGTGAAAAAATTTACATTCCAAACAAATTGGAAACTTTAAGTTTTTCCTTTAAGTTTTGAAAGATTGAAATCGAAACTCCCTCACTAAAGGCTTTCCATATTAAATTGGTCCAAGTAAGTCAAATACAAGAAAAGTCACAATTTCAATTAATTAAACGACTGGCAAAACACTTTGGCTCGTTGGCATGACTAATTGATAGGGCTTGAAGCGAACTGGTTAATATGAAGCTTAAATAAAGCCGATGGCGAAAATCGACTAGATTCTGTTTCCTTTGACTCGCTGAAAATACTTTAGATTGCCGACAAACAGCCTTTGGGCACTAAAGTCGCTAATTCTTAATCGATTTAGGGCTGATTTAAATAACTTTTTAGAACTATTCGACGGCCTGTAGAAATTCCTCCAACTTAACTGTAATGGAAATGGAAAGACACCTGATTACAGTCGCTGTGCTTGTTCCAAGAAAGTGTAAACATCGAATTAAACTTTTAGTTAGGCATCGGTAACACTGAGTTGAATCTGCTTCAATGGCGCTTGAGGGTAAACAGGCTTGGGTAAACCGAGATGCTGTTCCACGTTCTACGGTTTGGTTTTAGATGGCACCACCATGCCATGCCCTGGTACTGCAGAATACATACGTTTTCTTTTATTGACATGATATATTTATCAGGCTGATAACTGTTTATGAAACTTGCAGTTTTCGGCCTCATCAGAATCAACAGAAAACAATTATGGTATAAAATGCGATCATTCCAAAAGTTTCAAGTTTCGCGCTTCGAACACAGGTGGCGCAAAAACTTCGCTTCCAAATCTAGCTTGTCAATTACGGTTTGTGTGCAGATGCGCTATGAAACTGCCATTTAACTCAGTGTTAACGTTGTCTACTTTTAATTACAGAGGAAAAGTGTGCGCGCTTCAAGGAGGAATTTGAGCGTTTTCAACGATTTTTGTTTCAGTTCCAGATCATATCAGGCCCAGGGTGTGTTCACTGCCAGAGAAAACGATTAATCCTAGATTAAGTGACGATCTCTATCGACTTCGCACCTTCAGCATCACTAACAAAGGAGTGGTGAATTGCGGGGATTCGATCATTAATCGTCGATCTCGATCGAACACTAGCGTGAATTCAATTACTAGCAGGTAACAAGTGAAGTTTTGAATTTGTTTTTTCTACTAATGGAGTACTAGATCCCTCTCGTCTGTACGTTAAATATATTTGCATTTTGTACTTTATAGACTACATTCGGTGTGTCTAATTTATCACTCTTTGCTTAAAATTTAGTAAAACATTCATTTACTAGGTGGTTTTTAGTTTTTTCTGCTTTATTTATACTATGCGGTTTGAAAATATATATTTTTTTGTGTTAATCTCAGTTGTTCATTAACAATATCTTTCTGATATTCTCAAAATTTTCTGTTCTACAATCAGAGTGTGATAGGTAACACTGTGTTGAGTTGCGCTTTTGAGTTGTTGCTGCATTGTGAGTTAGTGAGTTATAACTCATTGCTTGATGAGTTATAACACGCAAGAGTTAGAACACGTTTGAGCAAAAAAACACGCTCCTGCTCAGTGTCCATAAGGTTGTGAATCACAGTGTATTAGTGAATTGCTAAGAAGCCATTAGCCTAATTAGTAAAACTAGTTGATACCTAAAGAGAGTGTTTTATCAATTAAACCAGTTGCGGAAAATTTCAATAAAGTAATTTCCAATTAAACAGAGTAGCATGGCATAATGTCAATTTTGTCAAGCCACTTGGCTAGAATAGAATACATGCCAACGCGATATTTATTAGTTATTTTAAAGCAAATCCCCCCTATTGACGTTGGCAATATTTATTAAATTTTCCAGGTCGCAGTGAATTGCTTTTCAGATTAATTAAATATAAACTGAGTGTTATTTGACATCATAATTTATCTAGGTCAAATGTATCTGGGGAGCGCTCACCCTTTGATGGTTCCTGTTGCGGTTCCGGTTACCACAGCGTTGGTTCCGACTCGTTCGACTCAACCAACGACGTGGACGTTCCCAAATATCGGGTGGTCACTTTGGGGGATGCTGGAGTGGGAAAAACCGCTCTAGTTTTCCCAATTCATGACATCCGAGTATATGAACACTTACGATGCAAGTTTAGGTAAGACAAAAGGTAAAATTATATTTTTCTTTTTTGTGTGGTTTGGGTACTTAGAGGTGGTAGTGCGTTTGCAATTCCCTTTAAGCACAAATTTTCACTAGATTTTTAGTAGCAAAGTTTTTTCAGTGAAGGAACAGTAGTTTTCTTGATCCCCTGGTGGAAAGTACGTACTTTCGCCACGGTTTTCGATGGCGAAAGCATCACTTTTACCCATTACAATAGCTTTGGCCACGCACCTTTCTGACTCGGTAACTAGCAACGGCGGGCATCGAAATCAACGCGGCGAACAAAATTGTCTTTATCCCGTGTGGATAGTAATACCTAACTGTCGCCACGCACGATGACAGTTGACTGTTTTGACAGCGCTTTCAAAGCCGGCTAGTTTCCACCGAGGATCAAGAAAAATGGTATACGGTACGCGAGACAAAAGTCGAAGGCCCGCCACTGCGTGCATGACTTCCAGCAGTGGCGGAACTTCGACTTTCGTCTCATGCACTGTAATATACCATTTTCTAAAGGACATTTGCACGTTTTCGAAACAGATACGAACGGAATGTTACTGATTAAGTGTTCTCGAGCTCATCGGTTTTACATTTTAGTTTTCAAAACCCAGCAAAAAAATATCACACTAGATTTTATAGAAAACCCAGGGACTTCAGATATGAATGGTCCTTGTTAAGTGTGCATGCGATTAAACTGAAAAATTGCAGATGATGAATTTGGAGAGCGGACAGTTTCAATTTTACTCGATGGCCAGGAGTCTGAGATGGTTTTTATTGATCATCCAGCTTCTGAAATGTCGGTAAGCAAACTTTGTCTGAGTAAAATTAATTTAATCGATTTTTAATTTTTTTATTTATTTAAAAATTTATATTTAATTAATAATTTAAAATTTAGAATTTGAAATTTTAACTCAATTTATCCAGGTCGAGAATTCTCTAAGCACATACGAGCCGCATGCCTGCATAGTTGTGTACTCAGTCACCTCTAGATCGACTTTTCAAACAGCTGAAGAAATCTTGAACTACTTATGGAAGGAAAACTGCACAAGGGACAAAAGTGTGATTGTGGTGGGAAACAAAGCCGACCTGGCTAGAGCCAGAGTGATCACACAAAATGGTAAGTTATAGAATGCAACTTGAACACGCTCAGCTCATTTCTGAGAACTACTTTCAGAAGGCAAGTGTTTGGCTGTAGCGAAAGATTGCAAGTTCATTGAGACATCTAGTGGCATCCAGCATAATGTGGATGAGCTTCTAGTGGGAATCCTCAAGCAGATTCGCCTGAGAGAGACGTTGGAGAAGAAAAAGTCAATGACCAAAGAAAAAAGCAAAATGAAGGGATCCAAGACCAGCCTCCGGTTGCACTTTGCCAAAGAAATTTTGCAGAAAATCTGTCTGAACGACATCAGCAAGTCGAAGAGCTGTGAAAATTTGCATGTTCTCTAAATTTGCCAAAAGAAAATTATTACAGTCCTACATGTTTTCCAAACTTCAACACTGAAGAACTACATACTACTTCGTGTTATTGGTGTATTTTAGAATTAGCTGTGTAAATAATATAGAAATTAATAAGAAGTAATAGTAGAAGTGAAAAAAAATGTCGTTAAACATGCTGGAGAGAAGAAAACGAAATTAAGAATTGCGAAATAAAGAAACTGGGAAGAAGAATGGTCAATAAAATAAGTAGCACTATTGTAAATGTTTCGAAGAACATTCCTAGTCAAATATTTAATTTAAATATCATTTAGAGTTACTAGTTGATAAGAATACGCAGAAAGTAGCCGTCGTGTTATGTTCCGTAACAAAGCATTTCTTGACTTTGAGGAGAATGCGATTGAACCAAATCCGTACAACTTACAGCTGCGAAAGTAAAATATTTGAGTTTTTGAGGAAACTTCTAACAGCAGAACTTAAAAACTACAGTATAATGTAAAAAAGCACCACTAATTGAATAAAGCAAACGATGTTCGGCATACTTTCTGCAGATTTTTTCGTCCCATTTATAAGTCGCGGTATCCAATACACGCGCACGAGGTTGAAAAGCTTTAATATTTTCGGTAGATGTTTGTTGTTAAACTAATCCTTATAAACTATCGAAAAAAATATATGTATATTTTCTCAAAACTTTGTAAGACAATCAGATAGTAACACTTTTCTATCGTAGTATATATCTGAGTTTCTCGAAATATATTTCAATGTTCTGGTTGTATATCCTGTACGTTTACAGCAATAAAATGAGAAAATTCCAGAGTTTTTTTTTAATATTATTTGCTGATTGCGATGCTTAATCTTGGCTTTTATACTTTTGTGGAAAAAAGTGCTTCTTGCTGATTTTCGTCTCGCGTACCGTATACGATTTTTCTTGATCCTCGGTGGAAACTGGCCGAGAAAAGTATAAGGTTTTGAAAAACCGGCTTTGAAAATGTTGACAAATCGTCCGACAAAACGATTTACCAACGAAATTGGCCGTTGCTAGTTACCGAGTCAGAAAGGTGCGTGGCGAAAGCTGTTGTAATGGGTAAAAGTGGTGCTTTCGCCATCGAAACCAGTGGCGAAAGCACGTACTTTCCACCAGGAGATCAAGAAAATGTGCATTCTCATTCCTGTGGAAGCATTGAACTGTTTATCTAAAATTGTAAAAATTTTAAAAACGTTAACAAATTGTCGATTAACATTTTTATATTAATACGTTTTTTTTTTTTAATTTTGGAGTTGCTTTCAAAATTCTTAATGGTTCACTCAGTATGTAAAACCAGATATTAGTTGATGGAGATCTACTAATACTAATCTCTGAGTAAAACCAAGTCTATGGCTACGTCGGTTGGTTCCAAAGGTAATCTTTCTACGACTTGTTCGTTAAAGGCCAGCCCCACCGTAGCTGGCGGACTGTCTTGAGTGTCCTGCAATTTCCTGATGTACGCATCATAGTAGCCCCCACCGTGCCCCAGACGGTCTCCAGTTCTTGTAAAGGCCACTCCTGGGCATATTATTAAATCGAGGCCCCCTACAAGAGTATTCTACATGGAAAAAAATTGCGTGCTCCTCTATTTACCTGTTTCGAAAGCATCTTCTCTATGTTCCGCCAGTAAAGGTTGCTTGATGTTCCATTTTGTCAGTGGTAAATTAGCCCAATCTTCCATTGAGGCCAGTTTCACCATTTGCATTCCAGCTTTACTATACCTGCAGCAGATTAATTCATTTTCTGCTAAAAAATGCCCAAAAATTTGCATAAAACTCACCGTGGAACAAAGCACTGTTTTCCATATTGAAATATTTTTCTGACTATTGGCTCAGTGTCGATTTCCTTTGTGGTGCTTAGATACACGGAAACTCTTTTACTGGACTTGAAAGCATTTAAATTCATCAACTGAAACAAAAAATTACGTTTTATTCTGCCTATAACATAAACAGTGAAGTCATTGTCCAACTGGCTCACATTTTACAGCTTTTACCACTGTAAAATGTGAGGCTGAACGTTGATTGTGCAGTCATAAAAAATTGCCACGCTCTTAGTAATAAAATTCGTCAATCAACCAAACTGTTGACTGTCCAGGTTTACGTCCATTACTGGGAATATCCAATGCGATGGCGTGCGTTATTAATCTATAATTGCGGCAATTTACAGTCTCCTTTTATTGTTCGTCCATAAAAGTTAAATAAAACAGAGTTTCGATTATTTACATTCACTTAGACCATTTTTCTAAGGACCCGTTTGTTCGAAACATCGGAAACACTCTTACCTTTTGATAAACAGCTTCCGATTGGTTTAGCTTCTCCTCAAAGGACAGTTTAGCCAGTTTCTTGGCAATCTCGGTTCTCAGGACAGCTTTGGCTTCGGGTGTGGACGCCATGTTGCTGTACAGGCAAACATGTTTTTTAAACATTGTCAATATCAGGCTTAATGGTATTGATATCAGTGTTAATTGAACTTTAGCTTCAAAACAGACTAGTCAGTGTCGGATCTTATTTGCATACAATCTTTAGCATCTTTTATCTGGAAAAAATTCACGTTCTAAATGATCTTGTGTGCTAGTCCACAACGAATCAATTAGTAGCTGTCCGCATCCTTATTCTAATCACTTTGAAGGCTGGAGATAGTAAGAAATATACACGAGCCTTCAATGGCAGTTGTAAAAATAAACCCGAATATCGTAAAACAAATAGACAAAAGCCAAAAATTGCGAATAACATTAAATGTACCTAAATTCTATGTTAAATAAACACGAAATGGTTAACAGATTGAACGGGCTTTTCGATGGATTGTTTACAATTGCAACAATTACCTGCATAATCCAATCACTTCCTGTTAAGGGGTCCATCTCGAGGCGAAAATCAATTAAATATTCGATAATTCAATGAATTTTAACAGACTAAATGTTACACCTAAAGGACAAGAGAATTGAAGGCCCTTTAAAACGATGTGTCACTTGACCCCCCCTACTTAAGGGTGACATCTGTCCGTCCTAGGACGTTAAAGTGGCCCCTTTAATTGAGATGTCTTTGGGATTTTTCATATTTCTAACTGCAAATAAGATTTCAAGGGTGGGAAATTTTCAAATAAACACTCCGTATACAAGTCGTACTGGGGATTCCGAATGCTCGAAATCTATGCGAGCTGCAACGATTACAACCATCTGGCAACGTCGATGTGATCCAGATTGGCTGGATTTTAGGCGATCACAGCCGAAGCAGATTGTTGCGCCAACGAGGGTCCGCGACTCCATTCAGTGTGCACTGTACTGTGTCAGTGTTCTGTCATGAAGTGTTTTCGAAGTGTTAAAGTGCGGATTTCGTGAATAAGTTTGGCGTAAAAGTTTCGTTTTTCTGTCGAATGCCCAGGTAATTTCTGACGGTGATTTTTAAGTTTTTTTCCTTGGTGTTGTGTATGTCAAGACATTTAACCTTTGAAGTAAAATAAAAGGGTAAACTGGGTTGAGCCATCAAGTACCTACGTTTTCCGGAAAGTTTCACCGCGAAAACTAACTTTCTGAATGACTTCCTGATGGCATGTATTTTACCTGACTTAGTTCGATGGGGCGCTTTGATGGTCAATACTTTTAAGAAGCCAGAAAGACCGAAAGTGGGATTTTCAGCATTTTAGGTTATGTGCCTAGAAATGGTAGTAGCCAGAAGCATAAAGCTCGATTTATAACTAAAAGTACTTACGTGCGGGACTCAACCAAAAACCATTGCTCTCAGCAACAAGTCTGAACTAGTGATTTTTCTATTCAGCAGGATTTTATGACCTCGTCTCTAACTGGGCCCTTGTTTGCCGTTGTCAGTTAAATCGAAATAGCAGGGAAAATTGAAAGTCAGCGCCAAAATTCACCAGATTTTGCGAACATCACTGCATTTCGCATGATTGAAGTTCGAAGTAGGTACTACTGGACTAAACTGAACTAAATTCTGGAAATTTGAATATAATTTTTAAATGCAACAGTGTAACATTCGCACCCCCAATGAAAAGGCGTTTTTACAATATTGCTAGATCAGTTACTTACTCAACTTATTTTTCTAGAAATTCAGCTCACAAAGTTGATTTCTTGACTTACACATTTTCTAGAATGTGCAGTCGACGACGCATAAAAGTAGACGATTAAATAGTTGCTCTGTAAATCTGACTTTCTACCTCGGTAGGTAAATGACATAATACTGACACTTAAATTTTCCTATTATCAAAATGCCACTTTGAAAAGTATTTTTAAAAAACTCAAATAGATGGAGAGGAAGGCTGGTCAACAAGAACAGTTGCTGAGAGAATTGGAAAACCGAAGGGCACCATTTATAAAATTGTAAAGAAATTAATTAAAACAAGTTTGTGACAGGTATATTTGACGTATTTCACAAAGCCTGGTTTACCAAAATCGCGAAAAATCGCCTTTAGTAGTCCTCTGTCCAACTGTCAAAATTAAAATTCTTAACATCTAAAGAGGGCAAAAGTTAATACATAAATTTGGCCTAAAGCCTATTTTCGGCTCAATCCTGTCGGGAAACAAGAGCTTGATCAAAGCACATCATTCCGAGAATGAACTTAACAGTCAGAAGAAGTCTTAAGAGTGAAGGCATTGAAAATAGGAGGTAAAATTAAATAGTTGCTCTGTAAATCTGACTTTGTACCTCGGTAGTTAAATGACATAATACTGACATTTAAATTTTCCTATTATCAAAATGCCACTTTGAAAAGTATTTTTAAAAAACTCAAATAGATGGAGAGGAAGGATGGTCAACAAGAACAGTTGCTGAGAGAATTGGAAAACCGAAGGGCACCATTTATAAAATTGTAAAGAAATTAATTAAAACAAGTTTGTGACAGGTATATTTGACGTATTTCACAAAGCCTGGTTTACCAAAATTGCGAAAAATCGCCTTTAGTAGTCCTCTGTCCAACTGTCAAAATTGAAATTCTTAACATCTAAAGAGGGCAAAAGTTAATACATAAATTTGGCCTAAAGCCTATTTTCGGCTCAATCCTGTCGGGAGACAAGAGCTTGATCAAAACACATCATTCCGAGAATGAACTTAACAGTCAGAAGAAGTCTTAAGAGTGAAGGCATTGAAAATAGGAGGTAAAATTAAATAGTTGCTCTGTAAATCTGACTTTGTACCTCGGTAGTTAAATGACATAATACTGACATTTAAATTTTCCTATTATCAAAATGCCACTTTGAAAAGTATTTTTAAAAAACTCAAATAGATGGAGAGGAAGGATGGTCAACAAGAACAGTTGTTGAGAGAATTGGGAAACCGAAGGGCACCATTTATAAAATTGTAAAGAAATTAATTAAAACAAGTTTGTGACAGGTATATTTGACGTATTTCACAAAGCCTGGTTTACCAAAATCGCGAAAAATCGCCTTTAGTAGTCCTCTGTCCAACTGTCAAAATTAAAATTCTTAACATCTAAAGAGGGCAAAAGTTAATACATAAATTTGGCCTAAAGCCTATTTTCGGCTCAATCCTGGCGGGAGACAAGAGCTTGATCAAAACACATCATTCCGAGAATGAACTTAACAGTCAGAAGACGTCTTAAGAGTGAAGGCCTTGAAAATAGGAGTAAAATTAAATAGTTGCTCTGTAAATGTGACTTTCTACCTCGGTAGGTAAATGACATAATACTGACATTTAAATTTTCCTATTATCAAAATGCCACTTTGAAAAGTATTTTTGAAAAACTCAAATAGATGGAGAAGAAGGCTGGTCAACAAGAACAGTTGCTGAGAGAATTGGAAAACCGAAGGGCACCATTTATAAAATTGTAAATAAATTAATTAAAACAAGTTTGTGACAGGTATATTTGACGTATTTCACAAAGCCTGGTTTACCAAAATTGCGAAAAGTCGCCTTTAGTAGTCCTCTGTCCAACTGTCAAAATTAAAATTCTTAACATCTAAAGAGGGCAAAAGTTAATACATAAATTTGGCCTAAAGCCTATTTTCGGCTCAATCCTGTCGGGAGACAAGAGCTTGATCAAAGCACATCATTCCGAGAATGAACTTAACAGTCAGAAGAAGTCTTAAGAGTGAAGGCATTGAAAATAGGAGTAAAATTAAATAGTTGCTCTGTAAATCTGACTTTCTACCTCGGTAGGTAAATGACATAATACTGACACTTAAATTTTCCTATTATCAAAATGCCACTTTAAAAAGTATTTTTAAAAAACTCAAATAGATGGAGTGGAAGGATGGTTAACAGGAACAGTTGCTGAGAGAATTGGAAAACCGAAGGGCACCATTTATAAAATTGTAAAGAAATTAATTAAAACAAGTTTGTGACAGGTATATTTGACGTATTTCACAAAGCCTGGTTTACCAAAATCGCAAAAAATCGCCTTTAGTAGTCCTCTGTCCAACTGTCAAAATTAAAATTATTAACATCTAAAGAGGGCAAAAGTTAATACATAAATTTGGCCTAAAGCCTATTTTCGGCTCAATCCTGTCGGGAGACAAGAGCTTGATCAAAGCACATCATTCGGAGAATGCACTTAACAGTCAGAAGAAGTCTTAAGAGTGAAGGCATTGAAAATAGGAGGTTTGGCCATGGCAATAAAAGCATAAAAAAAACTTGCTTAATTAGGAATTGAAATTGCTTATTATAAGCAGGTTTTTGAAAAACACAAATTTAGGATTGCACAAAAAGAACACAAATTCATGATTCTCTTGCACCAAAGCCAAGTCATGCCCAGTTTCATAAGGTTTCGTTATTTCTGGTACAGAATGCACAAAACACTTTGTTTATGGAGTGTTCTTGTGGCCTCTGTCTTTGCACCATGAACTTTCCTTGATAAAACAAAAAGTGGTGTGCATGAGTAAAGTTTGCGCCACATCCACACTCAAATTGGCGATTGCTTGTATTTATAAATTTACTAATTGGAGGCGAAGTTTCCATTCTCAGTCTGTTATTCTACAGCAAGCAAAATTAACTTAAAACTATAAAGTAAAGTAAAGCAAAAGTATATATTAGAAACTTACTCTTAAATACAAAAATTGGGAAAATTATTATGAAATTTTAAATGAGAAAACACTGAGGTTATGATTCCAAATCTTTCGCTGCAGAAGCGAGAACAAAATCTGCTTTCGTTAAGCTCTGGTAGTGTGTAGTCGGGAGCCCGTGTTGAGAACTATTTGGTTTTACCAGCAATTTCACCTCCAAAAAGATTCAGATATTTTGAAATTGAATGCTGCACTTTGACTATTAAGTCATGCTCTCAGTGTTCAAGTTCAAAGTTCTATCCAAAGGATAAAAAACGGCTAAAATAGAAATCGAAAATAGTTAAAGCTCGTTCACACGGGGACATTAATGTCGTGACATCTAATGCCGTGACAGCAGCCAGTGTCACGGTGTCCTATGTGACATTCAACTGTTCAGACAATGACATTCTAGCGACATTCACGCCACAACATTAGTGTCACCGTGTGAACGAGCATTTAGTTTCCAACGAGTTAAGCAAAATTCCGTTGTCTTTTTTAGTTCTTTCATCAAACGCCGCAATGTTGAGCAACGTTTTTCCTGTACAACCAGAGGCGTATTATGACTAAATCACACTTAACAGCAGCTAAGCGTGTTAATTAACACGCATTGGTCACCGCGTCACAATTACTTTGGTAAATTAACAAAAAGCATGTGAACGTCATGGCCTAAAGGAATGCTCATTGGCTACGGTATCTGTTGGTCATTAGATATTTTTGGCTAATTATCTTAATGCCAAATCTTTAAAATCGATAGATGTTCTATGTAGATACTCGTATTTCATCCGGGTTTTAACGGGAAATTCACATCCGCCAGTGAATTGGATTGTTTGCCAAATAGTTGCAGTTTCTGAAAATTGATCGGGATACAGTGTATAATATACCTGTTTTTAATCGATCTATTATATTTAATATTCTTGTTTGCTGAATACTTAACTGAATTGCTCATTGTATGTAAATGTAAATAATAAAAAGACGTCATTTTCTTATCGTTATTTTATTGTAACTTGCTGGTGCGGATTATTCGCGCTCAGTAAATCAGCACTTCTATGATAATTGATTTTTTTTAATATTAGCATTTGTCAATGTTTACCCAAATTACCACGCATTTACCAAATTTGGGGCGCTTTTAGCAGAGTCTAACGAAAAGCGCATACGTTCAATGGCGAGTTTTGGTGGTTCTAATTACATTTTTCTCTGCTGCTCCACTTCGACATGTTTCCGCATGTTGTCCTCCATCTTCATATATCATGTCGTTTCACGTCAATATACAGTGTGTCCAGTATAAAAACATGTACATGGGGATATTGGAAACCGTTAGAGTTACAGGGTGGACCAAATGGGGAAAAAGTGGCGCAATCAAGTGCCCATAAATAATCTGTCATCAACTTCTTTGAACTCGGAATAGTAACGGATATACAGGGAAAAAAAGAAAAAAGTGCGTTTTATAAAATCCTTTATATCGTGTTTATTATAAAAGATACAATAACCAAATTTTCAGGGTGGGGGTAAGAAATGAGCGTGAATTTGAAAATAAAGTAAAAAATAATCTAGGCCCACTATGTTCAATGAGGCCGAAGTCAACTTTTGTTTTTCTTATGGGCGCCATATTGAATTTCTGCATTTTTAAATTCCCCTTTAAATATGCTCTTCAACCATGTATAACATGTTTATGTTCGGTCAAGATAAATAATTAAAATTAATAAAATTAAGATTTTATGGTAGTAGGCCTTGATATTTCTCTTCAATTTCCCCATAGTGACGTTCGTAGTCTGTTTTAATTACCTAGGTAACTGTCAAAGTAGAATTTATTGTCAGTGTCAAGTGTTTGTAATTAATTCTGTGTTTCAAAATGAATCACTTTTCAAATTGTGAAAAATACGATATGTTGGAGTGTTTTATTCTCTGTCGTCGAAATGAAGCGAAAGCTGAAGAAATGTGTTTTTAAATAAATACCCAGAAAGGCGACAACCTTGTAGAACTACGTTTAGGCGTCTGGAAGACAACCTTGTAGCTTACGAGAGTTTGCTAAGGTAAAGAAAAACAAACTTCCAGACGAAAATAAAGAAAATTTGGTAATGAAAAGCGTGGTTGAGACACCTCGTACGTCTTTACGTCAAATTGAAGCCACAACAGGTGTTGCGCGGTCAATGGCGAATATTATTTTAAAGCGTCATAAATATCACCCCTATCGTGAACGGCCCTGCCAGGGACTCCAGAATGGCGATGCAATTAGAAGAATGGCATTTTGTCAGTGGTTTATTCAAAGAAATAACGAGATACCAAACTTTTCCTTAAAAGTCCTTTGGTCAGATGAGAGCCAATTTACTAAATGTGGACTATTTAATCGTAAAAATACCGTTTTTTGGACAGATGAAAATCCACGACTAGTTCGTCAAGTTAGGAACCAAGTTAGGTTTGGATTTAACGTCTGGTTAGGTATTGTGGGTACCCACGTGATTGGACCATTTTTTTAATGAGAACTGAAATTCCGAGAGATATTTGAACCTCTTACAAACTAACGTAGCGGAAGCACTTATGGATGTTCCAATAGCTACCCTACAAAACTTGTATTTCCAACAACACGGCGCGCCGCCACGTAATGGACGTATTAACACAGAATTTTTAAATCACGAATTTCCCAACAAGTGGATAGGGTACCTGGGACCAGTAAGATGGCCTGCGAGATCCCCTGACATAACACCGCTTGATTTTTTTGCATGGGGCAATGCTGTTAACAGAATTACCCCAGAAATGATCAGAAAATCCTGTGAAGCAGTGATGAGACGATGTACGTTGTGCGTGCGAGAAAACGGTGGCTTATTTGAACACCTACTTTAATCCTAAAATGTTTCTTGTTCTTTGCAGTGTTCGATGTATGATCAATAATAATTTAAAGTAATAATTAATAGAAATATCAATGCCTACTACTATTAAATCGTAATTTTATTAATTTTAATTATTTATCTTGACCAAACATAAACATGTTATGGTGGAAGAGCATATTTAAAGGGGAATTTAAAAATGCAGAAATTCAATATGGCGCCCATAAGAAAAACAAAAGTTGACTTCGGCCTCATTGAACATAATGGGCCTATATTATTTTTTACTTTATTTTCAAATTCACGCTCATTTCTTACCCCCACCCTGAAAATTTGGTTATTGTATCTTTTATAATAAACACGATATAAAGGATTTTATAAAACGCACTTTTTTCTTTTTTTCCCTGTATATCCGTTACTATTCCGAGTTCAAAGAAGTTGATGACAGATTATTTATGGGCACTTGATTGCGCAACTTTTTCCCCATTTGTTCCACCCTGTAACTCTAACGGTTTCCAATATCCCCATGTTCATCATTTTATACTGGACACACTGTAGTTCATATTATTATTAGCACTAATTAACGTGGATTTTAAATATGAATTACTTGCTGATGGAAGATCGATTATCAGGCTTATAAAACTGTAAATATTTGGTGCCGTTAATTATAAATAAAAAATTCGATTACATTTCACTTCGTTTATAAAGTAGCGCATCCAGTCCTGGTTTGATGAGGAGCGGGTGTTGCTAAAATGGATCAGCCATTCACTTAGCTCAATGTTATTCATTGAAACAGTGAAATTTCATTCTAAAGTGGACTTTTTCTCAGACTTAAAACTCAGAAGACAGCAAAGGACTCAGAATATGAACTGTAAATTTGTTGAAATTAAGTTGAGAGTGACTAGACTAGAGTTGAATTACCAATGCTGAAAATGCCTGAAGTCGAATTTTTTGGAAATTGCCATTCGAAAAAGGCGACAACCAAAGTCGAATCTTTGATTATCAATCATGTTTTAATCAATCATTCGATTCGACAGAATCAAACTGTATCTCACATATGCGATACTTCACGTTTAGGATTAAATGTTATGAAATTATGACGTGTTATGTTAGGAGGAAATTGCTTGTGGTTAAAAAGCGTTTTTTTTTTCAGGGGCACAACTACAAGCTGGTCTCTGAAACAATGGTAGAAACAGTGCTGTCCAGTGAAATCACGCGCAGCCAGCATGAAGAAGTCAAAATTGCACACGAAAACGGTCAGTTTCAGTTATCGATATCACGATTGTTTTGGGAAAAGTACACCCTTTGATTTAGACCAGTTAGTGAAATTCACTGATCAATTTTCCGTATTCAATCTCTTTTTCATTTCCTGCCAAATTACCCTCATTAAACACTGTATCGCCTGACAAAGATTTTAACAGATCCTGAAGTATTTCCCATTAGAAATCGCATTATTTCTGCGATTTGTGACTGCTTGGTGGTGGTTCGAATTCACTGTGTTACTTTTGTTTTACAGCAGCATTCATATCAGTATCTGGAAAAGCCCAGAGCTAAAGTAAGTGTAGCAAAACGTAGCTGCTTAGTTTTTGAGTAAAAATCTGTTTAGAACTTGCACGAGTTTTAGAGCTGTTTTCGCTTTAGAGTATAGATTTTTTCTAAGGCGGGCAATTAGTTTATATTAGCAAAAAACTATAACGAAGCCAGCTCTGGATGTGAAATGGCCTAAAATATTCTAGTTCGGGCCCAGTAAACGCTATTCCCTAAAAACCCAACTCGACTAGTATTTGATTTATTCTTTCTTTTTTTATTTGGTTGATTGAAGCTCTTTTTGCGGTATTTCAGAGATACAGCGTTGAATTTCATCTTTTAAGGCTTCAATCGTTGTTGGTTTGTACACATAAACTTGTGACTTGTGAAACTGTGAAAACCCCAAAGAAAAAAGTCCAAAGGCGTTAAATCGCGTAATCTGGACGGCCAATGCCGATCTCCAAAACGAGAAATAGCACGACCAAGAAATGACTCGTGCGGTAATTCAACAGTTTCTCTGGCTGTATGGCATGTTGCACCGTCCTGTTGAAACCACATGCTGTTGAGATCCATATTGTACAATTTTGGCACCAAAAAGTTAGTTAACATTTCACGATAACGAGCACCACTCACGGTTAATGCTTGACCAACTGCATTTTCGGAGAAAAATGGTCCGATGATGTCTCCAGCCCATAATGCACTCCAAACAGTGACTCAACAGTACAGTACAACTGAACAGTTAGAAAATTGATTGCGCCAACGCTTAAAACCAGTTAATAATTAAAAATGAAATCCAGATTAGAGTCTGGTCCCCCCTTGGGCTCGGAGACCAAGCCACTGAAAAATGGATCAAGTCTAAGTTTGAATTATTGGAAAACTTGAGTTTTCTTTGCTGCTGTTTGACTCGGTTTTCTTCAGAAGTTTTTATTTGCAACAAACACTATAGGACTACTTGGGGCGTAGCATCCACAGCAAAAGCTTATTTGAAACAATGCGCCTTGTTCAACCAGCGTTGTCTATAAGTATCGGAATGCTCCTGGGCTACCTGGAAATTGTCCTTGATCCATGGTGTTTTGTCATTAATGTTAGCCCTACTCCTACTATTCCAGTAGTAAAAAAGTCCAAAGGCGTTAAATCGCATGATCTGGGCGGCCAAGCCGATCTCCAAAACGAGAAATAACACGACCAGGAAATGACTCGTGCAGTAATTCAACAGTTTCTCTGGCTGTATGGCATGTTGCACCGTCCTGTTGAAACCACATGCTGTTGAGATCCATATTTTGCAATTTTGGCACAAAAAAGTTAGTTAGCATTTCACCAACTGCGTTTTCGAAGAAAAATGGTCCGATGATGCCTCCAGCCCACAATGCACACCAAACAGTGACTCTTTTTGGATGCATCTGCTTCTGAACGATCACTCGTAGATTCTCGGAACCCCAAATGCGACAATTTTGTCGGTTAACGAAGCCACCAAGATGAATCATCAAGGGCCTCGTCACTAAAGATGATTTTGGTTGAAAAATCACCGTCCAATTGTCGTTGTTCCAAAATCCAATCAACAAAGGCTCTTCGTTGCCCATGTCTTCCGGCTTTAGCTCTTGAGCCCGTTCAACTTTGTACGCATGAAGCTTCAAATCTTTTGTTAAAATTCGATGCATAGTGGTTGTGGAAACACCAATTTCCTGAGCTCTTTCCTCAACATTTGTACGTACTGCTGCGATATTTTCAGTCGAGCGACCCGGACGAACGCGTGTTTCTATTTTCACTTCATTTTCTTCATTAATTTTCTCACAGTGGCTTCAGTTGGAGCATTCCGATGGCGCATAATTGTACTGTGGCTGCAAAACTTCCACCACTATGATAATGATTTATCGCAATGAGAATTCGTTGTTGTGTATTGAACCGCTCCATTTTACTTAACCTCCTGCTGTCTACTAACGAACGGCCTTTTTTTAAATGTCAAATCATGACACTATAAATGGCGCGCAATTCAAAACCGTCGTTCTTATTGGAACACCCTTTAGGTAGAAACAGCATCTTTGTAGGACATCGGTGGTCCAAATAAAAAATTCTACGTCAAAATCGTGTATATACCACTTTTTAAAAGGTCACGCCAGCCTTTAAATCACGTTTATTGTTTATCAAGTTAACCAAATTTGCGTTTGTAAAGCCTCCCAAATGGACTTTTCCTTCCCCAATTGTTTGCCAACGCCTAAATCGCCACTCTTGAACTTTGTCACGGATTGATGACAATTTTCTTATTAGGCAGCATTGCTTTTACTGAAGTTTACGAGTTACTATGCGTCTTCTGTTTAGGAAACTTTAAATAAAGCCATGAACTAATTGATTAGAATCGTTGATTTTCAATCTCGACACAATTTTATGACTTAAAGTGCTTACTTTGTTATATTATTTAATCTGACGTTGTCTATCGCTTTAAACAAATATTGTATGTGGTGAGTTTAAATGGTTTCAAGCCTGGCTTAGTGTCAAGATCAATTGCTCGTTTTCCAGCAATTATTCCTAATTTGGAGCTGGGCTTTTAAATTGGCGCTTTATTAAGTAGTGAATTGTTTATGTACAAATGGTGCGCTGCTCCGGTGATTAAGAACATGCTTGCGGTTAAAGGAGACGGTCTGATATGTCCCCGAGTTAGTGGTAGTCATATCGACTTGTACCCTCTTAATCTTTGGAGACGCAAAAATAAACTAGCGTCTAAGGAAGAGGTAAATTAGATTTCCATTTCTGTGCATTGATTGATCCAGTTTCACCATGATCACATAGTTTAGGTACTCATGTTGATAAAGGGCGCAATTTCAACGTGCCGCTCACCCTACAGCAGTCTCCTATATCTTCGTTTTTATGGAACATTTGCTACCTATAAATCTCCATGTTACGTTCGAAAATATCTTTGCAGCACATAACTTTAGGAAACGACTTTTCCTCTGATATTTCTGCCGTCTAGGCTCCTCTAAACGTAAATAAACTGAGAATGGATGCATATTTCAGAAGAAGTTCTAAAGCTTTTTCCTTGCGTGTAAAGGCTCGTTCGCACGGTGACATTAATGCCGTGACAGCAACCAGTGTCACGGTATCAAACCATTTTCATGTGTGACACTAACGTCGCGACACTGTGACCTTCAACTGTTCAGGCAATGACACTGCTGTGGACGACATGAGATGTCACGACACAGAATGTCACCGTGTGAACGCGCTTTAAGCGGCTCTTCACTGTCTGTGGTGAAGTCATTGCCAAGAAGATCCGAGCTCTATTAATGACGGTTTATTAATCATAGTTGCCATAATAAGTGGTTATAATACTAAGTGTAATCGGGTTTTATGGCATGAGCCCCATTGTTCAAAGTGACTGAACATGTAAACGAGAATGTACAGGCCTGATAAAGTTTGAATGTGTTTACCCATTTATACGAACAGATTTGCCGAGCCAAATGCGAGGCCATAATATTAAATTCGAGGTAAAATGGAAGGAAATTCGTGTGTGGTGCTCTTTTATTTTAGCTTGAAATTGCCATTGCTGTAGATTGTACAGGGTGATATTCAAATTGGAGAGTACCTACGAGAAAAATATTGAAAAATTTTTTTTCGAAAATTAAAAAATAATTCGAGGTTATGATGACAATAAAGAACAATTTCTCGTTGATAATATTAACATTTCGAAAAAGTAGATCCCTACATTTAACGAATCCTGTTGAATTTACCGTCTATCTTTATGCATTTTATTGTCACTTTGTGTATTTTTCCATGGTTACTGGAGTTTATAATAATTACGTAGCAACCGGTATTTACGTAATGTTAATTAGGCACATTACCTTGAAAAACATTGTTGCCGTCCTTCTGATATAGTTTTTTGCAAATTTCTCAGTTTTTAATAACAGTTAATTTTTTTTACTATTTTTTCTGTTCTCCTAAAACACCCCCAGACAACACCTCCAGAGGAATGACATCAATTTTGGTAAATTGGTGAAATGTTGACAACTAATTTATGTCCCTGTTTAATCGCCTTATCTAGCGAGCAAATGACTCTCTTTACTTTGTATCAATATACAAGGTTTTGCAGGTCTACTTCTCTCTGTTATTTGCTATTTAACCTTTTTTTAAATTAATATTTCTATGGCTGTTGCAACTCCTAAGCAGCTAATTTAAATCATCATGACCCAACTGAGGGGGTTTTGTATAAAATATGACAAAAATCAACAGTTGCAGATTTCTTGTGGAATTTATCGTTTTCCTTATTGGTAATTTAACAAATCAAAGGTGCTTTCAAGTACGTTCACTCTTTGATCAAAGCGTTAAGAGTTACAATGGCAGGTTTTAGCATTAAACAATTTCGAGGCGCCTCAGTTCTGTTTAAAGCGTAAATAATATCCAAAGTAAACCGAACAGTGTTTACTGAAGGTTTGATTTTATGGACATCGAGTAGGGTTTCTGGACAGCTTTGCTCATTAGCGTTGGTGCTAAAGAAAGTGATATGTTTATGGATTTTCCGGTTCTGTAGAAAAGCAACAAAACCAGCTGGAATACGTCAGGTTAATAGGAACCAAACCAAATGTTCTAGAGAAATCTGGTCAGGAAAATCAAGGCTTCACATTTCTGTGTTCTTGTGAAGCAGATGGGACAAAGACAGGCCTCCGGGCTTCATAACGAATCCGGTGTCAAAAGGTTACGATGCAGATTTATGACACCGGTGTGACTATAAAGAATTAACTCCCAGTAAGGCCTTTTTCGTGACTTGTTGGCAGTTCAGCCACGTCAAGCGAATACTTCCCCAAATTCCTCCCCCAGAGGTAATGAAATTTGTCGTGTCTAGCGGCTGGCTGTGTTTAAGGCGAAAACACTGTTTAAATAGATCACGCAGCTCGCTGAAAGTTTAAATAAAATTAACGGAATAGAAATTTAGCATGTCGATTCAGGAGCACTTTGGCTTGCATTTTATTTGCTTCACCCTTAACAAGGTCCGCTTGATCTGACTTACGTCGTAGTTCGTGGGCCCCGTCTGCACGCATTTTCTGAAAAAAATTACTTCTGCTTCAAAACAGGGAAAATATGATTATATGCATTTTTACTAACGAAAATGAAATTTCGCATTTGAAATTCCCACATTGAATTGGTACTGATTTGCACAATAATTCCTCCCTTCGTGCGTCATCCTAAAGCCGTTGTTAAGCACGCGACGCTCTAAACATGCTTTATCAGAGCAAACACTCCGGTTTTCGTCATTTCTGAATATAAACGTGTATACCGACCTTCAACCTCGCACAGAAAATTAGCAATTTGGAGGTAAATTTTTCGCCTTCAGTTACCCAAAACCCTAAATATGTAAATGCGACTGCTAATGATTAGGGTTGAAATCGAGCCCAACGCCAATTAAATGATATATTCCTCGAAGAGTCTTTTAAAAACTGTTTATTTCGAATAGAAATATCGTTTAATACTAAAGTTTACTTAACACTAATGTGAAGTCCAATGAACATTGTTATGTGATGTATTTTAAATACAAGTTTAATGTGGTTCGGATGAATCACATTGCTAATGCTTAACAAATATGTGCCTTAATGGCAAGATCGCTTAGAATATAATGGTTTGTATGGTATGTAAATTGGAAGGTCTAATGTGGTTCGGGATGAGTCACATAACTCGCCCCGTGGACAGAAAAATTGGCATTTTTTTAGGGTCAGACTATGAAGGCTTCCTCGGCCGGTCAAATCACATATAGAAATGTTTTTCGGGCTTTGGAAGCCGTGGTCCATGGGAATTTCTTCCTGACGTTTCGTCCACAACTGCGGTGGACATTATCAAAGGCGATGAGGCAGTGGGCGAAGTGATCACTGCCTCATCGCCTTTGATAATGTCCACCGCAGTTGTGGACGAAACGTCTGGAAGAAATTCCCATGGACCACGGCTTCAAAGCCCGAAAAACATTTCTATATGTGATTTTTTTAGGGTTTTATTAAACGTTTATCCACAACCGCGCCAAGTTTCAATTAGCCTTTTAACACGTTTTTTTCGAAGTTCCACAAAACTGTCGTATGAATAAGCAATCTGCAGTGTTAAAACCGCCGCAGTGCAGGGAGCGTTTTCGCATCTTGTTTTGAAAGCGCAATAATTGTATTCTGCTATGACGAAACTAGCAAAAATTTTGCAGCAATGCAGTGACAACTAAATTAATTTAGGTATTTGCTACCTTCTTCTTCTTCAACTCGCACTGCAACCCTATGTGGGTCTTGGATACAAGCACAATTTGCCTCCATCGACTTCTATCTAGCATTGTTTCAATGCTAATAACAATGTCTGATAGAACATTGTCCCCCTCCATCTCATTTTAGGTCTTCCCGGTGGTCTTCTACTCGTCGGTGCTTCCTGTCATGCAATTTTCAACATTCCGTCATCCGGTGCTCTGTCCATCTCAGTATTTGTGACTTTGCTTCTCTCACAATATCTCCCTGGTACAATTGTTCTCCTCCGCGTTTCTTCTTATCCTGGGTTAGTCCATATATTTTTCTAAGATTTTTCGCTCGAATCTTCGCAGGACGTCTTCGTTTGCTTTGTGTCCGTACATGACTACCGGTCTTATAGTAGCATCAGCGATAAGATACAAAATACACTTTACTTCTTTTACTGTCGTCTTATTCAACGTTTGTTTAGTTTTTATAAATGTGTTCGATTCTGGCTCTTAAGCTCTAAGCTCTAATGAAATTGTCAAAATTAAACATTTTATTTTGTGTGTTTATTTGCTTTCCAAGTGGCTCCTGAATAAAGTTGCAAACTGGCATAACACATAATGGCGCTGATTATGATGATGTTCGGGGATTCTTTATAATGTTGCTGACTTGGGGGCGTCTTTATTACTGAATCGTCGAATTTCAATTTAGAATCGCACCTTTTTTGCCAAAAGTAAGCTGGAAAACTGCTACTTTATTTAATTAAACTAAGTTAGTTAAGGCCACTTTTAAGTCCTGTAAGTTTCTGTTGGAAGAAACTTCGAGTTTCTTTAATTAAATCTCACTGGCTTCAGCATTTTCCACTGATCCCGCCCTGATACTTAAACTGATTGCTTTGACGATAGTTTCCAGCTTTTTTGTATATACATCTAATACAATGCCTTGCCTAAACCAATAAATTACATTTACTTTCAAAATAGATTCCCTTTCGTATAGTTTTCAATTCTAAGTTATTTATGAGGTATTCGGTTTTTTGTAAATGAAGATTAATAATGCTGACGGGGCGAGGCCAATTCTTAACTGAGACCTGTTTAACTGTTCAAAAATACGTCATTAAAATTGAACGTGTTTTTTTTAATTCTGAATTTAACGCGGAAAGTTTCTTTGAGTGCGCATTCACATTCGGCGTATTCGCATTTTTACAGTTTAAAATTACAACTTACCAGACAAAAATCAAATCGACAGGTCGGCATACATATTTCAATACGCAGACGACACGGCACTTATTGTACATGACAAAACTACTGAGAGAGCAGCTCAAAGACTCCAAACACTAACAAACAACACAATGACATGGTATTATAAATGGAGACTAACACCAAACGCGTCAAAAAACCAACTTCTGCTCACAAACCACAGACTCAACGCTGACTCCCCTACAATAACTGCAGACGGCAAACGACACAACCAAAAAACGACGTAAAATACCTTGGAATCACAACTGACCACAAACTTAAATTCACTAAACACATACGAAACATCAGGGCAGAAACAATAAAGAGAACAAAACACTTCCGATCACTAACCTACAAAGACAGAGGAATTAGCACAAACACCGCCACCGAAATATATAAAGCTATTTGTAGACCCTTGCTAGACTATGGACATATACTCATGACCAACGGAACAGGAAGGACAAAATGTTATATACAAACAACAGAACAAATTGCACTAAGACTAATAACACGGATAAGACACCCCCAAAACCCACTACACAACCCCTCCACCCAACTACTATACGAACGCACAAACATGACAAAGATTTCGGAAAGACTCATACAGCTACAGACAAAATGGACAAACAACCCCTACAACTGGACCATACTGAATCCCCTTTGTCTTACAAGACCAACCAGACAATCCCGCTTCCGTTTCCCTACATCAACGCTACTCGAACACTCACAAACGCAACTGACTACTGGACAATAAAATAATTTTTTCTTGTCATTAGAATTGGAAAGTTTATTTAATAAGATTATTAACCTAGAATAAGAGAATTTTCATCTTTGTTTTTTATTTAGATTAAGACTACATGTATTAAGCAAGGGCAGAAAGACCGATAGGTCGATAGCCTTTTTTAGAAATAAATATGTTTACTACTACTACTACTACTACTGTCTGGTTAGCTAGATTAATTCCGTTTTGGAACTGTCTCCAATTTTCATCTAAATTGCTGTTAACCTCGATCTTTTTGGCTAATTCAAATATGATATTCTGGGCATTAAAGGGCCGATTAAACATTTTCAATTTTCTGATCAATAGCATCAATGGGTATAGAATATCGCCACTGTGTAGGCTGCACTACTTCCGATGCAGATATCGAATTTCCCACCATGTACTGGTTTATTTCCATAGATCAATTCACTAGTTGCTTTTCTGCAATGTTGACCCACATTTCCGTGCTCCGCTTGCACGGAAACCCAGGTTTAAAGTTTCATTGCCGATGTTGATCATTTTTTAAATTCCCGACGCTATTTCTCATTTACATATTAAGTTTAGGGCTAAGGACATACCAGTTTTAACGCAAAGTTTACCTTTTGAAGCTTCTTTTCCAGTGCAGTCTGTTGCATCGGAGAGATGATTTAAATTAATGAAATCCCGGCAGTCCCCGCTGCACCAGAGTTCGCAACCTGGAAACTTAGTTACAACAAAAGCTTTAAAAGAGTCACTTTGTGCTCTCTTTGCTTTTAGTGTTACTTTTAATTCGGCAGGGGATGATTCGCTTTTGCGTTCGCTCCCTTTAGGGCAATGTAACAAAGTAGCTATTTCGGCTAAAATTTACTGAGTTGTAGTTTCAGTTGCTGGCCGAAAAAGCACTCAATTCACTCAAGTTTTACTTCCCGGAAAAAATTCATGCCGATAACATCTCTGGTTCCTCAAATTGCCCAAACATTTCTTAACCTTTCCCTATCCCTTTTCGTATGCGAGGGAAACATTTATGTAATTCCTCATCCTCTTAATTTAGCCGGAGGCCACGAAAACGGAATTCCAGTCGTCAGGGTTTCTATTAGGAGACGGACACGATCGACGTAATGACGGGCTTAAGTGGCGAGTTTTTCTTGAAACGTTAAAATATTATTAAAAACTGCAGGACTGGAGTAGTTACTGGAGGCTCAAATTAGGCAAAATGCACGTTTTTACTTTTGTAACCTTTTTCAAAAAATGTGCATGTGCACTAGTGGCTAGGCATACATTCCTAAGAAAATTCAGCTTTTGGCCGTCGTGGCAGCACAAATCGGAACTAGCAAAATTTCGTGAAGGGATTTTATTGACTCAAAAGGAGCTCCTCCCTTTTCTTCCGCCCACAAGGTAAAAGTCGAAAGTTCGCAAAATAATCTCGAGTCCTCAAGTCAGGTGATCGAGGTGGCCCAATCATTGCTCCACCTTGTCCAATTGATCGATTTTATGTAACATTGGGCTGAAATGAGGCGGAGCCCTTTCATGGATATGAATCACTTGTTTACGAGAAATTCTGAATAAATTCAGCTTTTAGGCCGTCGTGGCAGCACAAATCGGAACTAGCAAAATTTCGTGAAGGGATTTTATTGACTCAAAAGGAGCTCCTCCCTTTTCTTCCGCCCATAAAGTAAAAGTCGAAAGTTCGCAAAATAATATGGATGCTTCAAGTCAGGTGATCGAGGTGGCCCAGCCATTGCTCCTCGTCCAATTGATCGATTAAATTACCATAGAAAAACTCTCGTTTATGCTTTAATCCAGTTAATTAATCTCCAAAGTCGGATGCAAGTAACGTGGCTTAATTGGCTGAGTTTTCCAAGTGGATTTTCTTTTCAGAAATATCATGCGCCTGGTGCCGTGGGGGTGGTGCATTACGTTTGCTTCTAGGCTGGAGTGCTGAACTTTCCAAGCATAAATTAGCCTTATCGCAAGGTTTTATTCTACCTTTTGGCCTGCAATGCATTCTCGCCCAATCTTTACTACTTCATATGAAAATGCCGATAAAGACACTAACATTGTTGCAATTTCAAACTCTTTGAAGATTAAAACTACATTATTTTAAAAACTTTCTAATTCCAAGGATTTATTGTTCTTAGGCAATCCGGGAGTTATCTTGAGGCAATCTGCTTTAAACTCTTCTTAAGCTCAATTCAATCAACTGCCTCTGCACCTAGAATTCAAATTTAACATGTGAATTATAAATGCACGTTTCCCTCGGCGGAAATTTGAACATCTTTGAACAATTTCCGTCCCCCTGCCATAATAACCCTCTTAAATTGCCAAGGCAAACGGCTTGGGAACTAATAAGGAGCTTAGGAAACTTCTTGTTCCCTTGTCCCTGCAGTTGATGATTTCAGCAAATATTTGTCTTATTAGATTCCTATTAGATCTTGATTTTTAGCAACTTTGTGCAGCTTCAGCTGCTCTAAAAGTGACATCTAAACAAGAGCAAGTTTTTTCATTCGAATTCCATTATGGTCGTCTTTGATTTGTCTGTAATTCAGCCAAAATAAATGTTATCGTAATGAGTTGAGCGTTCGCTATATGCTTGTTTTATTAGCGCTTATTGACTACGACTGCCAATTGCATTATTATCAGCAAATATTTATTAGCATATTCCACATCCGATATCCATGTTTCCGTGACAGCAACCGAATAGCTATCGGTAAATGTACATTAGCAATTATATTGATATGATCGACTGTGATCGGAGTTCATATGCTGTCTTTATATGGCATTTTCCCAGCAACGATTTGTCTGGTGGTTATATTTTCTCACTAACATTTGTCATTTCCTTGCCATTTTCAGCGTCGGCACGGGGTATTCGAAACACTCGCCAATTCCTTAAAGACAGTTTTGTGGCCGGTGGTAAACGAATTTAGTGCAGTAAGTTTTCCAAAAAGATGCACCTCAGCGTCATTTTAGTTTGGGTTTGGGTGGTAGATTTGTTTGTTACTTACTTTAATCTCCTGTGCACTCCAAAACCTCCGTTTTTGACCTTTAACCTGAACTAAACTGCAGAATCATTGATCTGGTAGAGGCTCACCCTCCGGTGATGATCTGTTCAGAAGTTTCTTTATTTCAAGGGTTTTCCAATAAGAGGTTTCCTTTTGATATTAAAAAACCGAGTTTTTTTTAAAGAAATATCAATGAATGTTTATTTCTTTGTAAAGAGGAAGGCAGCATCATATCCTTTTCATGAAATGTTCCTTGACCAATTTCCTCGATCACTTCACGAATTCCATCTTTAAGGTCTTGAATCGGCTGTGGAGCATTGGCATGGACCTCATCTTTCACGTAGCCCGAAAGAAAAAGTCTAAAGGTGTTAAATCAGACGATCTCGGTGGTCAATTGTGATAACCTCTTCGAGAAATAACACGGTCAGGAACTTTTCGTGCAAGATTGCGGTTGTTTCCTTGCTTGTGTGGGACGTTGGCGCTGTCTTGCTGAAAATAAACGTTGTCCACATCAATCTCTTCCAATTTCGGCCATAAAAAATCATTAATCATAGCTCGGTAGCGGAATACAGTTGCTCCAGCCTCACTTTCGAAAAATAAGGTCCAATCACACCGCCAGCCCAAAAACTGCAGCAAACAATGACAGGTTGAGGATGGAGGGGCTTTTCAACAAACATTCTTGGGTTTCTGAGCCCCAAATGCGACAATTCTGCTTATTAACGAAGCCTGCGAGGTGAAATTGGGCCTCCCACTGAAAATGATTTTCCCATGAAAATCCGGATCATTTTGATGCATTTGAAGGACCCAATCAGCGACGTTTAGGGTGATCAACCGGGTTGAGTTCTTGTGTTAACTGAACTTTAAAAGACTTAAATATTTATGCAAAATACCTCTTATTGAAAAACCCTTTACCTACTTTTAATAACCATTAATCTTTGCTGCGTTTGCTCTGTTCTAGTGCAATTCTTCTTAGTATTAACATGTGTGATTTCCTTACTTCTTTCAGCGACCCCATGGTCTATTCGAGTCGCTAGTCAATTCTTTATCCACGTTTTTGTGGCCAGTAGCGAACGATTTTAGTTCAGTAAGTTTAGCTGGAGAAATTGTTGTTTCTTTGTGCCTAACTCTGATCCAATGACTAACTCTACTTTGGTGTAGTGTCGTGGCTACTAACCTCTGAATGTTGTATTGCTGTTCTTATCCATTCTAGGATAGAGATGTGTTTTATCCTTTCCATTAAACCCAGTTATGTTTATTCTACGACTCAATTGCGGAACTTTCCAGCTAAAATTGATATTTTTGCACGTCTAGACACAACTTTTCAATGGAAAATTTCAACTTATTATCGAAGTGTATTCAGTTCCAAATATCAAATTAGCGTTATCTTAACAGGCAACCTGCAATTAGCAGAATTGCCGAACTTGATGATGAGCGGGGCTTTTAGAACTGTAATTTATGTGTTTTAATGGAAACTTAGTTCTTGTTAGCTGCATGGTCAGTGACTGCAGGTTCTCGGGTTATAATGAACGTTTATAGAGTCAAAAGTACATTTCTCCAAAGAATTATTAATGGCTTCGTCTAATTAGAAATCAGCGAACTTGGGAAAATTCATTCAGACGACAAGTATGGATTTTCGCTAAACCACAGCAATATAGTGGTAGCTGAGTTTTTGTTCTGGTGATTATTCAAAAAGCATTAGTTTTCAATTGTTTATACACATGCATGGTTCTATAAAATTGAGAAGTTTGTACGTAAATATTTAGCTAGTGTTTGATATTTCCAGGCTCCCGCGAGAAGTTGGATCGAGGCAACTTTCCACAAAAGAGAATGTTCCAAGTTCAAGCCGACAGCTAAAGACGATTTAAAGTAAGTTGTTTTTTCGCAACCTTTTTGCAACAATGTTACTAATAAACAAATGAAAATCTGGCGTGTAAACTAGCAGCGAACATCATGGGACACCAGAGTGGAAAATAAAATGCAAATGCAAAGCGCGTGTGTTTTACATGTTGTGCATTACCACCTGAAGCATGAATTTATGCCTGCACTCCCTCCACTGTTTTCATCAATTATTTATCAGAATTCTATGCATAGATACATTTTTACATCGATTTCCTAAATAGGGATAAAATTTTGATCGGATTTCTCTATGAAACCAGCTACTTTTCAATTTGTTGCCGGTTTTTATTTCACCGGAAGTGTCGGTTCCCTAAAGTATCATAGGAAGCTGGAGTATCAGGTGTAGCGTTTCCGCTCAAATGGCCGTAGAGCAATAAAGCAACCGAATAAATGAGGGATTTTTATGTATTTTTAATAGTTTTTCAATGTTTATCGCACTTTATATGCACAGGTTTATGATGCTTTTTCCGTTGAGGGCTTTTTTACGATCTGCCCAATAAATTTCTTTTGGTCGAGTTTCCAGTTTCACCGTTCTTTCAGAGTTTCAGCAAACTTTCCCGGTTTAGTTAAATAGGCTTTTTTTCGGGTAATTTCCTATATATTTAGAGTTTTATTGGAATGTGTATTCTTGAAAATTGGTTGCTAGAACAACACAAAAACAAGCACAAGTTTTCGACCGGCTTAAGACCTGTTTCGAATCTACTAGCTGAAATCTATGACAATTGTCAGCCTTGGATTTATAGAGAAAAACACTAGAAAGGTGCAACTTGGCGATAGCCCCCTATGTCCACAATGTGGAACAGCAAGGAGGAGACATCATACCACCTATTAGGAGTCTGCCATCGTTGGTCGTCTACTAGGAGGCGTCTCCTTGGGGCCTCCACACTCTCCCGCATCGAATTCTCTTCCTTGGAGTGGAGACGGAGATGGAGCCTTTGTCAGGGAAGATCAGGAGTGGTAAGGTGGGGTCCATCGCACCACAGTACCCTACCACTAATTAAATATGAAATGGCCAAAAAAATGCCCAGAAAATGACAATGAAAAAATTGTTGTTAATAGTAATGCAACAAGAACTTTTTGCCCAAATTTTGGTGTTCTGTTTCGTGTATTTAAGAACACATAATCTCTATTTCTTTCATTCAATAACTCAAAACGTCCTGTTAACAGCCGTCTACTGCAGAACGAGTATTGATAAATCTTATTAACACTAGCAAATGTGTTTGGATCTACACACACCAACATATCTACTACACACCATAAAGAACTTACTAGAAAACAGACAACTACAAGTACGAATTGACAAAACACTGTCATTTTCTTTTTCCCCTGAACAAGGGCTCCCTCAAGGATCCCCGCTCTCACCGTTTCTCTACAATATATACTGCCATGACATATACAATTACAACTTACCAGACAAAAATCAAATCGACAGATCGGCATACAGATTACAATACGCAGACGACACGGCACTTATTGTACATGACAAAACTACTGAGAGAGCAGCTCAAAGACTCCAAACACTAACAAACAACACAATGACATGGTTTTATAAATGGAGACTAACACCAAACGCGTCAAAAAACCAACTTCTGCTCACAAACCACAGACTCAACGCTGACTCCCCTACAATAACTGCAGACGGCCAAACGACACAACCAAAAAACGACGTAAAATACCTTGGAATCACAATTGACCACAAACTTAAATTCACTAAACACATACGAAACATCAGGGCAGAAACAATAAAGAGAACAAAACACTTCCGATCACTAACCTACAAAGACAGAGGAATTAGCACAAACACCGCCACCAAAATATATAAAGCTATTTGTAGACCCTTGCTAGACTTTGGACATATACTCATGACCAACGGAACAGAAAGGACAAAACGTTATACACAAACAACAGAACAAATTGCATTAAGACTAATAACACGAATAAGACACCCCCAAAGCCCACTACACAACCCCCCCACCCAACTACTATACGAACGCACAAACATGACAAAGATCTCGGAAAGACTCATACAGCTACAGACAAAATGGACAAACAACCCCTACAACTGGACCATACTGAATCCCCTTTGTCTTACAAGACCAACCAGACAATCCCGCTTCCGTTTCCCTACATCAACGCTACTCGAACACTTACAAACGCAACTGACTAGTGGACAATAAAATAATTTCTCTTTGCCACTGAAATTTTATTTATTTAATAATATTGTTAACCTAGAATAAGAGAATTTTCATATTTGTTTTTTATTTAGATTAAGACTACATGTGTTAAACAAGGGCAGAAAGACCGATAGCCTTTTTTATAAATAAAGATGTTTACTACTACTGTGTTTGGATGGATATTGTTGGAAGCAAAAATAGTTCCAAACGTGTACGGAAATTTCGCGTTATATTGAGGAAATCGCGACGAAGGAAACGTTTCAAGTTAAGTTTTCGTGCGAGTGGTGAAAATCGTGCAGTTTATTTTTCTAAATGTTGGCTTAAAAAAACCTAGTTTCCCTAGCCCATTTTGATTACTAGGAAAAGGTTAGAAAAAACGTTTTATAAGTAAGTAAGTAAGATAATAGAGTAAATAATAAGAAAGGATTTCCACCAGGGTTGTTTTCTTTTGTTGAACCCTTTTAGTCGTTGAGTTATGCATTGTCTTCAGCGGTTCTCCTTGAAGTTATTCAGCAAATTACATTTCAGTGTTCTTTCCACATTATCAAAGAAACATCTTGAGGAGTAATTGAATTATTCACTTTCCTAACCTTCTTACATCTTGAAACCAGGCGACAATTCGAAAATATCGCAGGCACGTCGAGAAGTTAAGACAAGCAGGGGAATATTTCCAAATTGCTTCTGAAGGGAATGTCGACTTGGGTGTTATGGTTTGATGAGTTTAAAGTACAAAAAAGATTATTGCATCATTATCTGGAATTTTTGAATGAATTCCCTTAACGCACAGACTGCTGGCGCCATTTCCCAGCTCGACAAGCTCATTAAATAGACATCAGCTTATCAATAGAAAGCACCTGCCAAGTTCAAAGTCTTTAGCAGAGTTCCGCAGACTTAAAAAATATAATAAATGCAAAGATCGTCGGCAATAAAAATCAAATTCGATGCGTAAATGCTGCTTGAACACTACTCGAAATCCCATAAATATTTTATTACGAATTTAAACAAACCTTTAACCAATATGTAGTATCGAAAGAGTGTGGGTTGAAAATGCGAAAATTTGACATAATAGTAGTAGTAGTAGTAAACATTTTTATTTCTAAAAAAAGGCTATCGACCTATCGGTCTTTCTGCCCTTGTTTAATACATGTAGTCTTAGTCTAAATAAAAAACAAAGTCTAAATAAAAACAAAAACGTTATATACAAACAACAGAACAAATTGCACTAAGACTAATAACACGAATAAGACACCCCAACCCACTACACAACCCCCCCACCCAACTACTATACGAACGCACAAACATGACAAAGATTTCGGAAAGACTCATACATCTACAGACAAAATGGACAAACAACCCCTACAACTGGACCATACTGAATCCCCTTTGTCTTACAAGACCAACCAGACAATCCCGCTTCCGTTTCCCTACATCAACGCTACTCGAACACTTACAAACGGAACTTGACTAGTGGACAATAAAATAATTTTTTCTTGTCATTGGAATTTTATTTAATAATATGGTTAACCTAGAATAAGAGAATTTTCATATTTGTTTTTTATTTAGATTAAGACTACATGTATTAAACAAGGGCAGAAAGACCGATAGGTCGATAGCCTTTTTTAGAAATAAAGATGTTTACTACTACTAAAAAACAAAGATGAAAATTCTCTTATTCTAGGTTAATAATCTTATTAAATAAACTTTCCAATTCTAATGACAAGAAAAAATTATTTTATTGTCCAGTAGTCAGTTGCGTTTGTGTGTTCGAGTAGCGTTGATGTAGGGAAACGGAAGCGGGATTGTCTGGTTGGTCTTGTAAGACAAAGGGGATTCAGTATGGTCCAGTTGTAGGGGTTGTTTGTCCATTTTGTCTGTAGATGTATGAATCTTTCCGAAATCTTTGTCATGTTTGTGCGTTCGTATAGTAGTTGGGTGGGGGGGTTGTGTAGTGGGTTTTGGGGGTGCCTTATTCGTGTTATTAGTCTTAATGCAATTTGTTCTGTTGTTTGTGTATAACGTTTTGTCCTTTCTGTTCCGTTGGTCATGAGTATATGTCCATAAGTCTAGCAAGGGTCTACAAATAGCTTATATATTTTGGTGGCGGTGTTTGTGCTAATTCCTCTGTCTTTGTAGGTTAGTGATCGGAAGTGTTTTGTTCTCTTTATTGTTTCTGCCCTGATGTTTCGTATGTGTTTAGTGAATTTAAGTTTGTGGTCAATTGTGATGCCAAGGTATTTTACGTCGTTTTTGGTTGTGTCGTTTGGCCAGTCTGCAGTTATTGTAGGGGAGTCAGCGTTGAGTCTGTGGTTTGTGAGCAGAAGTTGAAAATAATAATCAGAGATTTTCAGTTTGCCACGAGCCGTTCGCATCATTATTTTTTCATTTAGTTTCGGAAATTTCGGCGTTCAGTTTCGCATTATTGTCTAACTCAGGCTGAAAAAGACTTTAATGTGCTTAGAAACCGTCTACCTGATCTGATGTATCTGATAAATGTCGTGTCCAATATTCGGTTAGAAAATTCATGTTGGAAACAATATTGGATAAACAAAATGTGTCCAGTGAAGGGAAAAATGTCCATTTATTCGGGAGAATCGACCTCTAGAGTCAGTAATGGATTCGGTTTGTAATGTTCCCTGAAAGCCTGGTGTAGGCGGAAGTGTGGCTTCAAACCATCCGGCTTAGAGATCAAAGCATGCATCAATTTACTCTCATCAATAAAAGTGCACGTTTAATATTCGATTTTTCTAATACATTTGCTAATGGAGACTCGGAAAATAGCAAGGCCCACTTACACGCCTTTTCCTTAATTATAAAGTAAAGTGATGGGGAAAAGTAAACGGCGGCAGTCGATCGTAATGGGATCTCAAACTTGCTTAATTATTATTTAATTGACTGCAACGAACGAAACGAAAAATTAGGCGAACAAAGCGCTTAAAAATAAATTGTCTGTTTCCTTCGACAACTTTCAACAATGAGCTTAAATTATGAGTTACTGCTTTCCTTGTAACCGGAAGAGTTTCAATGGCCATTTCTCCTCATAACTGCTCCCCGGGTGACTTTATTTAAAGTTTTTCTAAGGTGTTAATCCCCCTCAGTCTATAAATCATCAAATTAGCTGCCAAGTTTATTTTGCTTAGCTTTGATACATATTTCTCCTATTTATTTACTCTTCCTGTCGCTTTTACTGTTTTATTGTCTGTTGAAAGAGAAATGTTTGCTTTCCTGTATAACTCCACCATTAATATAGACGATGAAAGAATTGACGGCGTGTTTGTTTAACATCGTTTAATTATTCTTCAAACTGGGACTTAATTTGTTTTCTTTGCCATTTTAAAATCGCTCCTCTTGCTCAACAAAAGTCCCTGGGTATTTCTAGGCATAACGACTGCTCTGACCCAGGCTCCAAAATACACCCTCAGGTAATAAACAAGCCCTTAGAAATCCCTTGTTATTCCACGCCCAAGCTGAAATCCCCAAAAGATTAGGCCTCACTTGGATAGAGAAGTTTATCCACAAAATAGAACTGTTTTAATGAAACGCTATGTAAATTATGGGAGATGCTTAAAGTGGAATTGTAATAGACATCGGATGGAAAAAGTATTGCCTTACAGACGTGTTATTTTAGCATCATTTGGATGCAGAAAATTAATTTCCAGGCAAAAAAAACTGGTTAGAACATGACTCGGAAAGTCAGCATCCAGAGCTGTGATCGAAACCAGTAATGAGTCTGTTGAAAAAGCAAAGAGAAATGTTTTGGCGTTTATTTCACTGAAAAATCGCTCATCTTTTTCCGATTGATTGCAACGCGTTTTTCAATAAACTGTTAGAGAAAAACGTGTTTGTTTGATTACCTACGCCCCAATGTTTGATTGATTAGCACCGTCAAAAAAATCCGAAAGAAAACACGGTACAGTTTATTTTTCTGTTTGCCACAAAGGCAGGGGAGGTTTACATATTTTCTGGTGTTTTCTTTACCTGGAATGAGCCACCTGTTCAGGGTTTTTATTTCAGTTCGAAAATCAATTGCTTTAATGGCCACTTTATCCTGGTGGGGTGGAATGTTCTTTTCCATTAATTTAATTGTCCTCTGCTGTTTGTTGGACTTCAGGTCGATACTTGTTGCCCTAAAAATGCCTGCCGACTAACTAATCGAAAGAGTATTTTTGCATCCCGTTTGAGATTTAAAGTGGGGCGAAAAAATGAGAAAAATCAATATGCGGTTTGCATATATTTAGACATTTATCAGCCACTTGGAGCGAATAAATCTAATGGCTGGCAGTCATTAATGTAAAACGCTGCTATTTTTCTTACCTTGCAGATTGATATACAGAGGCGCCAATGTCGTAAAATCAAATCGTTTATGGAGATCCGGCATGTGTGGTTTTTGTTTATTTATAGCCAGGGAACTTTAAGAGTGGAGCCAGTAGAAATAATCAGAAAAATGGACTATAAATTCACAAAATTTGCTTTAAAAATTTTCCGTCATTATTAAGGCCTTATAAAGGGTTTTCCAATAAGAGGTTTCATTTTTATATTGACAAAACTAGTATTTTTTTTTCAGAGATATCAATGAATGTTTATTCATTGTAAAGAGGAAGGCAGCACCATATCCTTTCCATGACAATTTCCATCGATCACTTTCATCGATCCATCTTTAAGGTCTTGAATCGGCTGTAGGAGCATTGGAATCGACTTCACGTGGCGCCAAAGAAAAAAGTCTAAAGGTGTTAAGTCACAAGATCTCGGTGGCCAATTGATCACCTCTTCGAGAAATAACACCGTCAGGAAACTTTTCGTGCAAGACTGCGATTGTTGCGTTGCTTGTGTGGCACGTGGTGCCGTCTTGCTGAAAAAAACGTCGTCCACACCAATATCTTCTAATTTCGACCATAAAAATGCATTAATCATAGCTCGGTAGCGCAATACAGTTGCACCAGCCTCACTTTCGAAAAAATAAGGTCCAATCACACTGCCAGCCCAAAAACTGCAGCAAACAATGACAGGTTGAGGATGAAGGGGCTTCTCAACAATCATTCTTGGATTTCTGAGCCCCAAATTCTGCTTATTAACGTCGCCTCCGAGGTGAAACTGGGCCTCATTACTGCAAATGATTTTCCCATGAAAATCCGGATCATTTTGATGCATTTGAAGGACCCAATCGGCGACGATTAGGGTGATCAACCGGCTTGAGTTCTTGTGTTAACTGAACTTTAAAAGCCTTCAGACTTGAGTATTTATGCAAAATACTGTGGATTGTCTAATTCCAAAGATTGACGATGGATCGACAAACCTGGATTTTCTTTAACACTACGGGCCACAATAGCAATATTCTCAGTTGTTCTTGGGCGACACACACGGTTTCGATTCTTCGCATCACTAACTTGTCCCAACAGCTCAAATTTTTCCACCAGTTTCACTATTGCCGGGCGAGAAGGTGCTTCACGACGACCAAAAAGGGCTTCAATTTTGCGTACAAAGTTAAAATGGACTCATTCTCTTCCGTCAACTGAAAGACTTCTGGAAATATAACAACGAAATTGGGACTCAATTTAATTAATTTTTCCTTATAGTGATGGTTTTGATATTTTAGAGGTTTTAAAACCAATTTTTTATGTTATTATTCGTGACATTGAATGCCCAAAAAACTGTGTCTGATGCCAGTTTTCTCGTTTGACGCCCTCCGTTGGCGCTGCTAAATTGAAACTTATTTATTTTCCCGTCGGTCGAGCAATAAATCCATGTTATCACGGCGTTAATTCGTCACGTGCCAGCAGTATATTTATCTAATCAGCTAAAAACATTAAATCCATGTAACGCTGCTTAGACTAATAAGCTGTTATTGATATCGTTTTAGCATTTTATTGCGTCAGCCAAAGGAAACTTTGCCAACTTAGGCATACTCGGGAACATTGCATTTTCACGATCTGATTAGGAAAGTCCATTTTATATTTGGGGCTCACTTGAAGTGCTGGTCTTTGCACCAACTCCCATTTTCCAATTGGGGTTGGAAAATCCAATTTTTAGATTCACCCGCAACCTCATTATGGATAAACTGGCAGTTAGAAAATTGATTTTGCTGCCTTGAAGCCAACGCTTAAAACGAGTTAATAATTAAAAATGAAATCCTGATTAGAGTCTGGTCCCCCCTTGGGCTCTGAGACAAAGCCACTGAAAAATCGATCAAGTCTAAGTTTGAATTATTGGAAACTGGAAAACTTGAGTTTTCTTTGCTGCTGTTTGACTCGGTTTTCTTCAGAAGTTTTTGTTTGCTGCAATCACTATAGGACTACTTGGGGCGTAGCATCCACAACAAAAGGCTTATTTGAAACAATGCGCCTTAGTTCAACCAGCGTTGTGTATAAGTATCGGAATGCTCCTGGGCTACATGGAAATTGTCCTTGATCCATGGTGTTTTGTCATTAATGTTAGCCCTACTCCTACTATTCCAGTAGTAAAAAAGTCCAAAGGCGTTAAATCGCATGATCTGGGCGGCCAAGCCGATCTCCAAAGAGAGAAATAACACGACCAGGAAATGACTCGTGCAGTGATTCAACAGTTTCTCTGGCTGTATGGCATGTTGCACCGTCCTGTTGAAACCACATGCTGTTGAGATCCATATTTTGCAATTTTGGCACAAAAAAGTTAGTTAGCATTTCACCAACTGCATTTTCGAAGAAAAATGGTCCGATGATGTCCTCCAGCCCACAATGCACTCCAAACAGTGACTCTTTTTGGATGCATCTGTTTCTGAACGATCACTCGTAGGTTCTCGGAACCCCAAATGACAATTTTGTCGGTTAACGAAGCCACCAAGATGAATCATCAAGGGACTCGTCACTAAAGATGATTTTGGTTGAAAAATCACCGTCCAATTGTCGTTGTTCCAAAATCCAATCAACAAAAGCTCTTCGTTGCCCATGGTCTTCCGGCTTTAGCGCTTGAGCCAATTCAATTTTGTACGCATGAAGCTTCAAATCTTTTGTTAAAATTCTATGCATAGTGGTTGTGGAAACACCAATTTCCTGAACTCTTTCTCCAACATTTGTACGTACTGCTGCGATATTTCAGACCAGGACGAACGCGTATTTCTGTTTTCACTTCAGTTTCTTCATTAATTTTCTCACAGTGGCTTCAGTTGGAACATTCCGATGGCCCATAATTGTACTGTGGCTGCAAAACTTCCACCACTTTGATACTGATTTTTCGCAATGAGAATTCGTTGTTGTGTATTGAACCGCTCCATTTTACTTAACCTCCTGCTGTCTACTAACGAACGGCCTTTTTTTTAATGTCAAATCATGACACTGCAAATGGCGCGCAATTGAAAACCGTCGTTCTTATTGGAACACCCTTTATACTCATTACAACGCTACATGGCTAAAAATCCTGAAGCTCAACAGTCCCAAAGTGCAGCGCGTGCAGCTTCAAAGTGGGCATCTGAGAATTATTTTACTTAAGCGAGAATCTGCTGAGTAAAAACCCCCCAAAGTCCCTACAGTTTTAGCCCCCCGATTTCGAGCTATCGGATCAATCCAATGCGATCAAGATTAAGTATTTTGCATACTATAGTTTCCACCTGAATAAATTCTGGTCAAGTTTATTTTACCCGATAGGAAGTTGAGTTGAAGGTTTACACATTAGTTATAAGTAAACGCACTTATAGAACTGTCTAGAGAACCATGTGGAAGCATTAAATGAACAGTTTTATTGCATATTTATGAAACCGTTAAGAAACAATTTTGTTTTAAATTTCGAACTATTTTGGGAATCGAAAAGATTAATTTGCCAATTAGTGCAATTAGAACTGACTAAGAAAAATGTCCAATTCCTACCCAGTGCCTAGTGAAAATGGCCAATTCGTACTACAAATACTTACAAATTCGTCTTCTCATTATAGGATTCGTTCCCTTTGATAAATTCCATTATCCACAAGCAATCTCGAAGAAAACAGCCTCAATGGTATACAGCCGCTTTAAAAAATGGAAAAGTCCCTTTTCCAGCCCTCTAAACGGTTTCTCTGGAGAGTAGACGATTAACTTTTGTCTGTCTAGTTCGGGCAAGGAAAATTCTTCAAACATTCTTCTTTGAATTCGTTTTTTTTAAGCCTGTTGAAATATCTAAAAAAGTGAAGTAAGTAGACAAGAAATCCATCGGAGATTGTCATTTAGAGTACTAAAAAGGAGATATTTTGCCAATTAAAATAGGTGTTTTTATTCTCAAATTCGATGTAAAGTCGCTGCAAAATTCCTGCACTTAAAAGTGTTTCGTCTTGTTCCAGATGTTATTGTGGACGCACTTATTCGCAGCACAAATTTCTTCTCGATACCAACTCGATGCCAGCAGGGGAAATTTGGTATCCCAGCAGATGTACCGTTGCCAATCCAACCGATGCTTATGGTACTTTGGAGTTCCAAGGTGGTCCTCACCCATCCAAAGCCCAAGTAAGTGACATGACATAATGCGATGGGCAAAGCTGGGAATTTACTTTTGGGGTGGACATTCAACCAAATGGTTCAATATAATACCATTCTCCTGTCCAGTTAACCGGTTCTTAAACGGGCAATTCTCGACCGGCATTTACGCTACAATTTCTATAGAAAGTCGAGAGCAATTTCAAAATTAAATGAGCGAAGAGCTAAATGGTGTTGAAATAACCCGGCATTACATTGTGTTTTTTATGGACAAATGCAATATTCAAAGCTTCTGAATTGACTGTTTAAAGTGTTTTATAAAGGGCGACTGTTGAGCACTGAATAATTTAGTTAGCCACCGTTAAATCCACTACAGAATGAGCTTTTTCGTCCCACATCAACATCAGTCAATCAATTATTTACCCGAAATCCTAATCGTAAGCCACCCGAAAAGGATTTACACAGATCGTCTTGAAACCCCAATTCCTTTGACCGATTGCCAAATGGTTGAGCCATTTGGATATCAAAATGCAATTTTCTTTGCATCAAGAGAGACGTTTAGTTGCTTTTACCCTGCTTGAAAATGTGTTCTTCCTTCTGCGGATTACAGGAACAATAGATGCATTTAAGCTGCAGATAATACTTCGAAAGGTCTTTTTCCGAATCATCCAAAAATATGGTAATGTCATGACAAATTCACGGCTGAAGATGGGATCAGATCGAGGATGGACGGGCATTTCTTGCAATTTTTATGTCGCTCGACTCGTTTACGCATTTTATCCAATATTTTTGGATGGATTTTACATGAATAGAAATAGCCATTTAATACGGGCAATCTGAACTCTATGTAGAACAGAACTCTGTTCGAGTTTTTCCAGAAGTTTTATTTTAATGTTGCTTAATGTGCAGGTAGAAGAAACTTCTCCTTAAAATCAAACGGTTCTAATTAACAAGTCTCAGTATTGTCCCTCACATAAGTGAGTTAACCGCCTTCACTTCAGATCATAAAAGCCCGAGCTTTAATTTCCCCCTTGGAACTCTTTCGCGTCGCAAATTGGATTCCATAGTCTGCGTGTGTCCCATAGGCGCTTCCAATATCAAAGGGAGCGCTAAACAGTGTCCTTTTTGCCGTTGTCCATGTAAATTTCTATTCATTGCAGTACATCCGGGTGGCGCACGACACAAAGCCCGACCATCTGATGCAGCTGATTACTCGCGAATGGGGCCTGGAACTGCCCAAATTGCTGATTTCAATCCAAGGAGGAAAAGCCAACTTTGAGTTACAGCCAAAACTAAAAAAGGTGCTGCGCAAAGGGCTGCTGAAAGCTGCAAGGTCCACTGGAGCCTGGATTTTCACCGGAGGAACCAACACTGGTAAGTTCTTCCACACCTACGTTTTTATCTATACCTAGAACGAAGTGGCAGGCATAAAAAGTCACGGAAAATTGCTCTTTACAACGTCGGCTCTGTTAGGGGGGAAACTATGGATTTGAATTTCCATTTATTAGAGAGTTATCGGAAGTTATCAGTACTGCCATGCAGTAATAAGGTTAATCCTTATTTTAATACTGCATTAGCTTTATTTCTTTAACCTAAATTATAGTTATTGGAATGGAAAAGGGTCTAAGTTTACAGTTCTCCTTTTTATTGGGTTTTAGACGCTGTTTGGGCATTTCCGCTTAATTCTTACAATGGAAAAACGTGTAGAAATAGAAACTAGGTATACTAGGTTTCATTGTATACATAGAAATATTCTGCAAGAGATCGTTTGAACTGTCAACAGCCAGTTTAAAGTAGAAATAAAGCTGTGCAGTATCGCTGCACAATTAGCAGAAGGCAGTATCCTTATTAAGGCATCCCGTGTTTTTAGCCTGAAATGCGCCGGCGTATCTGTCAAAATACCACTAACTTTATTACTGCTTGCCCTTATTGACTGTCCAATAACTCTCTATTGACTTTCTTGAGAACAGTGCTGTTGAACTCCAAAGTAAATTTGGCACTGAGGCTCCCATAGATAGAACTGCGCCCTTTATTCTTAGCACGACGATAAAGGGCGTCGAGGGGCATGAGCATCATTTTGGCGGAATACCAGTTTCACATTCCTCCAACTTTCGCATGTATTTTGCTAACACAACGATGTTACTGTTTCAGCATCTTTATGGCAGACATTTATATAATCCTTTATTGCGTCACCAGTAATACAAGAAAAGGGACGCGTAATAATGGCAACGCTTTAGACGAGGGAATTCGGTTTGAAGGAGGCAGTAAGACGCCGAATTTCCCCCCTACTGAAACTTTTTCTTGATCCCCTGGTGGAATGTACGTACTTTCGCCACTGTTTTCGATGGCGAAAGCATCACTTTTACCCATTACAATAGCTTTCGCCACGCACCTTTTTGACTCGGTAACTAGCAACCCCGAATTTCGTTGATAAGTCGTTTCGGACGCTTTGTCAACATTTTCAACGCATGTTTTGATAACATTTTAAAAACCTTATACTTTTCCCTGCTAGTTTCAATCGGGGATCAAGAAAAATAGTATACAGTACACGAGACGAAAGTCGAAGACCCGCCACAAAGTTTAGCGAACTATTTTATTTCAGGTGTAACGAAACACGTAGGAGACGCTTTATTACTTGAAAGATCTCAAAGAACTGGCAGAGTAAACACCCTAGGAATCGCACCATGGGGAATTGTGGAAAACAACCAAGATCTGATTGGACACAACACTGAAGTGCCCTATCATTCGATCTCGTCGCCCAGGTAAGTCTAGTTTTCCTTTCGGGATAAAAAGTGCTTTGCACTATCCAGTTGAATTTAATAAGAAAGTTTCGCAAAGATTTCCTCTTCAATGGCGCATTATCGAATGAATAAAGGTCAATAATGTAATTTTTCCAACTTCCAATAGTGCTTTGGAAGTTATCTGCTGAAAACTTCATTTATAGCATTACCCTCGTTCTTTCATTTTGAAAGTTTGACAAACTTTCAAGCTGCCCTTGTAGGATACATAGTTCTGGCCGATGAACCGAATGCGTTCGAGTGTCTTCCCCATAGATTAAGACAAGTCTTCCTGGCTGTTCACGGCAAACTGAGTGCCTTCATCAGGCTTAACAGACGAAATTACCAAGGCGTCAACTTAGAATAAGTGAGAAAAATGCCGTGATTTGCAATGAAGCTGTATGAACGGAAAAGACGGGTATTTTTGGCACGTGTGCCCACGTGCCTCAATGGCATCTTCCCGAAATAAGCTGCCATCATGGATCTCGTAATAAAGATTGGAAAAAGCTGAAGGAAAATGTGAAGCCAGCATAAATCCAGAAGCAAATTTACTGCGCTTGTTGCGTCTCGCGACCCTCATCCCATTGAGGATTATCCGCCTAAGTTGGAGTGAAGACAGCCGGCATTTATTCATGATTTTAGCTGTGATGAAAACCACAAGATGATTGCGGTTGAAGTTGGGAACTGTGAGTGAAACTCCCAGGGAGCGAAGGGAAGTGACAAAGACTCTAAAAGCTGTGAGTGAAATCAACTTCCGAGCCCCTAAAATGAGGAGTCAATTTTAATTAGTTCATCATTTTTTCACACACACACAATGGAAGAACCAGAAAATTACATTCGTGTTTTATGGAAACGATCAGGAACCTGAGTTGTGTCCTGATAACTTTTCAGAAAATATCAGACTCTCTAAATCAGCGTTAAAGGATTACGGTTGAAGGCTTTTTGAGGGAGAACATTACACCCGAATGAAACTGCGGATTGTTAAAGGTCAAAAGCACCAGAAGTTGTCCCTAAATTACTGAATAAACGCGTAGGAGGACAAGCAATTGGGATAAACTGGGGCAATCATTAACTTCATTTTCTTTTAAAGTATCTTTTTTAAAGATTGTATATCATTCGCTTTGTAATATTTTTTGTGTGCAAAGTGTCCATCGTCCCTCGTACAGGAGAACTGAGCCTTTCTTTGTCCTAGTAATGGCAAATATGAGGGTGACAAAGTAATTTGGGAGCTGTAATGGGGCGAGTAACACTGGGAGCAAAATGAGATTTTTTGTATATTTGAGAGGGTTGAGAGGATCAGCGAGCTGACGATTATCCAGGAATTTGAGTCAACATTCCACATTCGAGAATGTCAAAGGCGCTCACCGTCCATTCCGAATGTTTGTGTCCGCCGCTGTAGTCCCTCAAGAATTCCGTCTGAAGAGCCACCAGGACCAATTTAAGGACATGGGACTGTTCGTGCCTGGAAAAAAAACCCTGAACTAATAAAATCTGCAAATTAGTTCCGTTTCGGTTTGAGCGTGGCAAATTAACGATCGATTTTCTTGAAAGATCAAAAAAATTAAATTGGTTGCGAGTAAAGTTTGATTTTTATTGCAACATATAAAATGGGATTTAATGTTTGCAGAACTCGCCGATAATAAACAAGATTGTATTTATTTGTGTGCCGCGAGTGTTTGGAAAGGAAAAATGCTGAAACTCTATTTATTTTCTGGTTGAGAAACCATTTGATGAAGTTTGCTGTATAAAATATGCGATTTATCATTTCTATTCTTTCTAAAGTAGTAATGAAGGCTTAAGTAATGTCTTGTAGGACTAGAAGTTCGCGATGGCTGCTGTACAGGGTGGGCCAAATTGGCAAAAACTGATGTCGGTGTCTGAGCCTCGATTTTTATGGCAAAATTGATGACCAAACCCGTATGTCAATATCTCAAACAGTTTTAGAGATACAGGGTCTTCCAGTATTCTTTTAAATGGGACACTCTGTATACTTTGTTATATTGAACTCGCGCTTGAAATGCATGGACGACACCTTTTCTGAACATTTCTTGAGCAGTTAATCAGTTCAATCAATGGGCGGGAGAGATGCAAATCCTTCCATTAGTGATTTTTTAACTCTGGTCTAGAGTTTGCAGTGAATTTAAAAATGAGGTTTTTCAATCTCCCCCAAAGGCAAAAGTCCATGGGTGTTAAATCTGGCGACCTTGCCGGCCAAGGAATAACACCTTGGTTGTCCATCCATTTCCCGATAAAACATTTTTCTGGAAAAACCCATCTTGCTGGAAAAAGATGTTCTCCCGTTCTGTAAGCTGGAGATCATCAGCAAAGGGTTCTACTTGTTGCCATAACCAATGGACCGATAATTCCCTTATAAACCCAAATCTCCCTAGATTTCCCTGCTCCACCAGCGGCAAAAATTCATTCGGCGTTCAAAATCTGCAGGTCTGAGATGATGAACTTTTCTGGTCCTATACGGTTTGAAATTATATTTTTCCAAAGTTCACCTAACAGTAGTTCTTGGCAGACCTGTAGATGCCGTTAAATTTCGCGTTGATGTTTCGGGATTATTTTCAAGTCTATCCCTGTTTGATTTAAATCTTTTTGGTCTTGGAAAATGTCCCTGAATGGTTGTCTTCTCTCTGGATGCCGTTCCTGGCACAAGTTGCCTGCCGCCTCTGCATTCTCCACGGTTTGTATGAAGCAAACTATCTTTTCATATTTTATCTCAGATTAATTTCGATAATTCCACTAAAACTCAGAAATAAGCAGGATCTATAAACAGCATTAAGTAAAACTTTGGCAACTGCCATTATTGACATTGGAAACTGCCATTATTGACATTGGAAACTGCCATTATTGACATTGGCATTCGCCTCGTCGTCCAAAGCCTACTCGTTCAAAGCGAGCACTTGCAGTCTAGACTTGGAAAAATTAATAATTGTTGAGCAAAACATAGAATGTGCCATATTTTTGGAAAGGCAAGTTCAACCTCAAGTTGAATATGCTAAAATATACAGAGTGTCCCATATAAAAAAAACGGAAAGTATTTGCTTATCAAAAATCACAGGAAAAGAGTTGAGAGTCTTTCCAAAAGTGCAGACACCGACATCAGTTTTCGAGCATCTGCTATAGCAATAGGAGTTGCCACTCAAAAGTGCCCAATTTGGCCCACCCTGTATATTGAATGGACTTTTCATTCAATTAGGACTAGTCAATTCGAAGCGTCCACCCGGCTTTGGTGTTATTCGAAAGTGGAAAAATAGTGAAATCGGGGATTAGCTTGCACTCACCACTTTAAGCCCAGAACTCTCATGGCCACTCGACAGTTCTTCTTGTTGCCATCCTTGGATAATGCGACGTGCAAAGGGACGAGGATTTTGATGTCATCCGGCTTTAATTTGATGATTTCCTTTTGCACTTTGCTAAGGCGCGTGGTCATGTAATCGATTAACTTCACCTTAGCCGCGAAAGTCAACAGGTTTTCCAGCTCTTGTGGTTTGTCTCGACTGATGATGTCGGTTATTTTGCAAACCGCCCTGCAAACTGAACATTTTTATCACACAACTTGTGCAGTCCTCCTGCCTCTCACCTAGTTGTGCCATAAATGAAAGCCCCTTCGGAAAAGTCTGGGTCCCACGCATTTTTCAGCACCTTGAACTTGAACTTGTTTTTGAGCCATTTTATGATTTGGGGCACATAAATTAAGTCGGGGGTTTTGGGCAATTTTCGATGGGTCATGTGGTGAAATCGATGCGGCTGGACTGGGAACGAATCGGCTGGATTCAGGCTTTTGGGTTTGGGTCTGGTCAAACTTTTCAATTCGCTCAAATGCCGTTGGATTAGTAGCATTGTTAACTTTCCGGTGTGAATTGATGGGGTCGGGATGAGGAGCTTTGAGTACTGAAATTTTTTTTATTGTGGAATCATGAGATTGCAATAGTTTTGACGTGTGAAAATGACAGAGTGTGGTGTTTCCAAGGTTTGGTCTGGTTCATGATTCCAAAATTTCCTCCCTCATGTGATTGTGTAGGTTTCCCCTTGAGTAAACGGCCTTGAATTGTTTGGAAAATGTTCCTCACGTGCCTGGGTTTTTCGTTTCAGATCCAAAAACGCTGCATTAAACAACAGACACGCGTATTTTCTACTGGTTGATAATGGCACCGTTGGAAAATATGGGGCGGAAATAATATTGAGGAGGAGATTGGAAAAATACATATCAAAGCAACGATTATATCCTTGTAAGTGCAGGAAATTGCTTTTACCTTGCTGTTTTTGAGTTTCTTTTGCCCATTTTCCGCAAAGATTTGCAGGTGTTTTATTGAGTGAATCACATAAATATCAACATTCTAGTCACTCAAAGTCCAATTCCAATAGTCTGTCTGGTGATCGAAGGTGGCACCAACACTATAAGAGCAGTTCTAGAGTACGTAACGGACGATCCTCCAGTGCCCGTTGTTGTATGTGATGGTTCGGGTAGAGCGGCCGATCTCATAGCGTTTATGTGCAAGTACGCCAACCGCTGAGGCATTTTGCCAAACAATCCTCTAAATCTGAACCATCCCTAGGTACGATATTTCGATGTTGAAAACTATGAAAGAGTACATCATTGCAACCATCCAAAGGGCGTTTGAAGTGGCAGCCGAGCTGGCTGATGGCCTATTCAGCGAGCTTATGATGTGTGTTGAGAATAAGCACTTGGTAAGTCAAGTCGTGCTTCTGGTGTATGGGGAGTGAAGACAACTTTACTGTTTTTGTCATTGTAGATCACGATATTTAGAATAGCCGACAAGTACGATCAAAAACCGCAGGAGCTGGACCAGATCATTCTGACGGCGCTGTTCAAGTCGCAGCACTTGTCGCCCACTGAGCAGCTCAGTTTGGCTCTAACCTGGAACAGAGCAGACATTGCGCGCTCTGAAATATTCATTTATGGTCAGGAATGGCCCCATGGAGCGCTTGAGGATGCCATGATGAAAGCTCTGGAGCACGACCGATGCGACTTTGTGAAACTCCTGTTGGAAAACGGGGTCAGCATGCGCAAATTCTTGACAATACCGCGCCTAGAGAATCTGTACAATTCGAAGCAAGGGCCTAGCAATACTCTGCGATACATTCTTAGGGACGTCCGGCCTCATATACCCACTGGATACGTTTACACTCTTCATGATATTGGCTTGGTGATTAACAAACTCATGGGTGGCGCCTACAGGTGAAGCACACCCTCACCCTTCCGCTTTATTGGTCAATTGACGTGGTTTTTTTTGTTAGGGCATTTTACACTAGGCGAAAATTTCGGCCTATATACGCAAAGGTGATGAACAAGGGCCAGAACATGACAATGAATGCTGCCTCTGCCAGGCAGTTTGGAGCCATGAGTCTGCTGGCGGGGGCTCTGCCGTCAAACGCCAATCCTTGTCTGTTCGACTACCCCTTCAACGAGCTCTTGGTTAGCGTGATGTACGGTTTCAAATCACTCTCAATTAAATCGCGGTTGTTTCAGATTTGGGCTGTATTGATGAAGCGTCACAAAATGGCTTTATTAATGTGGCAGCACGGCGAAGAAGCTCTGGCTAAGGCGCTGGTGGCCTGCAAGTTGTACAAAGCAATGGCTCACGAAGCAGCCGAAGATGACATGGAAACGGAGGTGTATGAAGAACTCAGATCGTATGGGAAGGAATTTGAAAATATTGGTAATAATTTGATTTTTTTTTGGGAACACTTAGCTTTGAATAATAAAAGGGGATATTAATGTTGGGCGTTTCTAGCGCTAGAAGTTCTGGACTATTGCTATCGGCAGGACGACGATCAAACCCAACAGCTGCTAACTTGTGAATTGCAAAATTGGTCTGGACAAACGTGCCTCAGTTTGGCGGTGGCCGCAAATCATCGCGCCTTGCTGGCGCATCCGTGTTCGCAAATTATATTGGCCGATTTGTGGATGGGCGGACTGAGAACCAGGAAAAACACCAACATAAAAGTATGTTGTGTATATTTTCCTGACTGTACTTCAATTTATTTTTTTTTTAATTTCTCCTGGGTTTCAGTCAATTTTATTGTTTATTATTTAAAATGTCACAAATACGTTTCGGTGTCTTTCTCCACCATCATCAGTTTGTGCGTATAGTTGTTTCTACCTTCACATTTGATCACATCAAATGTGAAGGTAGAAACAACTATACGCACAAACTGATGATGGTGGAGAAAGACACCGAAACGTATTTGTGACATTTTAAATAATAAACAATAAAATTGACTGAAACCCAGGAGAAATTTTTTTTAAATAAAATAAAAGTATGTGCAGACTTCGGCTGCTTCGCAAAAGTTGCATTTGTAAAACTTTGCCCTTTACCAGGTGATTATTGGCTTGATTTGTCCGCCGTATATTCTAAAGCTGGAATTCAAGTCGAAGGAGGAGCTGCAGCTGATGCCTCAGACGACCGAGGAGCATTTGGAACTGGAAAACGACGACGATGATAAATCAGATTTTGAAAAAAATCCTGATGCCGAGGTAAAAATATGGTCAAGACTCAAGTTTTTGCTAACCAGCTGTTATTAATATTTTGGCTTTTGACTCATTTTCTGTTGATTTGAACACTATGGTGTAGAAGTAACTAACATTTTTTTCATATTTTGTAGCGTAGTAAAGCCGTAAGAAAACATTACATTCAATTTTACCCAACGAAAGTAAGCAATTGCATTTTTTTTACTCAATAGATGCACATTTACACCTTCCAGTGATTTGTGCACGTTTGGCACTGACTCATTGCAATTAGTTTGTATTAATATTTTTTAAATTAAGTTTTACAGGGTGATTCGAAATGAATGAGGTAACGAAAAATTAAATCGTATATTTTTAAATTTGACCAAACTTTTGAAAAAAATGTTAGCCATTCCTGCTAGCGTAACGTTGGAGCCAAATTCCTGTCTACAGCGGAGTAATGGCGAATATCAGCGGTGATATTCTTGTTAATTTACAAATTGTCTAATGCAACGAGCGGCTTTGTCCATGGAACGTGTATTCTAATGCTTTTCGTACTGATTCTCCCATGTACTGCCTACCTACTTTCTTATTTTCGCTTGTTTTCATTTTACTTCTTTTCTAAGCTTAGCATTTCGTCCTTAAAGAAATGCCATTCTGGGCAGGGAAACTGTGTGTATAGAAAATATAAAAATTGAAAACCTGCCTGTTTAGCATTTCCGTGCCATTCCCACGTTTTCGCCCATAAGCGACCTGAGCAGGTTGCAGTGTTTATATGAAATAGACTGTAGTTTTAATCTGTTGTGAATTTTAGAAGCGAACGAGGAGCTTGAGTATAAGAAGCAAGACGCCAAATCCGACTGGTGTTAAGGTAGAGAGGGCCAGAACAATTTTTACCTGTGTATTGTTTGATGAGTTTCATTGGGTCTTCAAACTGACTGTTTCAGTGTGAACACTCAATAGACTTGTGTTGTTGTGGTACTCGTTGTTTATGTTTACAACACTTCCAGTATGTTCCCTTCAACACACGCTCTTTTACCTATCTTACGCTTCTTGTGCTGAAATGTTCATGCTTTTTCCGTTTCTACCAGACAATTGCATGTAGGTACACTCTGACAAGACACAGTTTTTTTATACATTTATTGGGATTTTAGGCACCTGCCAGAGCATGATCCAACGAGTCTTTATTTTCGTTAAATGTGGTTGAATTATGCTCTGGTAGCGTTGGGAGAAATCAATGAAATCCTGTCTACAAGCGGGTCGTGTTTCACTTCCAGGCTCTGCTTGCCGAAAACTTCCTGGCCAGAGATGCGATTATCCATGAAAATGGCAAAATTCTCCATGATTACGACAGCGAGAGCAAGTACCACATGTTCTTCACCGACACGTACTCCGATAAAATGCCCAAGCAGCGGGAGTTGCGGATCAAAAAGAAGTTGTACGAATTCTTCACCGCACCGATCACAAAGTTTTGGTCAAATTCAGTAAGTGTTTCGAATGCCTGGTTGAGGAATTATCTGGGGTGTTTATGAGGGTCGTACTTTTCCAGATTGCATACCTGGCATTTCTGTTCCTGTTCAGTTACACGATCCTGGTAAAAATGGGCGACATGCCGTCATGGCAAGAATGGATGTCGATAGCTTTCATATGTTCGCTTGGCTGTGAGAAAATTCGGGAATTGTTTTCGTCTGAACCTGTGGGAGTCACGCAAAAGCTGGCCGTTTGGAGTTGGAACATGTGGAATCCGTGCGACATGGGTGCCGTTGTTTTATTTTTAATCGGCGTCACCTTGAGGTTTCGCACGGACACATTCCAAGAAGGGCGAGTTATTTACTGTGTAAACAGCATCTACTGGTACCTAAGGATACTCAACATTCTAAGCGTTAACAAGTATTTGGGTATGAAGGACGCTCGAAAGTCGTAGAAGACGTTTGAATGTAACTTTCGTAGGTCCCTTGGTTACGATGATGGGCAAAATGGTGAAAAACATGATTTACTTCGTGGTGCTGTTACTGATTGTTCTAATGAGTTTCGGAGTCTGTCGGCAGGCGCTTCTCAATCCGGACGCTGCGCCCCACTGGAAAATTGCCAGAGATGTGAGTTTCCATTGCGTTCATTTTATTGTTGAAACTCCATTGGATCTAGGTTTTCATGGAACCCTATTTCATGCTGTACGGTGAGGTGTATGCAGACAAGATTGATCCAGAATGCCACGACGAGTCATGCCCATCTGGAAAATGGATTTCGCCAGTTATCATGTCTGTGTATCTTTTAGTGGCCAACATTCTCCTCATTAATCTGCTCATTGCGGTGTTCAACAACATCTTTAACGAGGTGAGTAAGACAAATTGTCCCTATGAACTCCTGCAGGTAATATTTTGTACGACTTCCAGGTAAATTCTATAGCACACCAAGTATGGATGTTCCAAAGATTCACTGTGGTGATGGAATATGAGCAAAAACCACTTCTCCCTCCTCCGTTCATCGTCTTCTGTCACATATTTTTGCTGGTTAAATACATACGGCGCAAAGTGGAAGGCAAAGAGGAGAGCTACGACAATGGGCTGAAGTTGTTTCTGGACCGGGATGAAATGGAAAGGTACTTGCAGTGGAACCGGACCAAAACCCAGGAGGTTATTTCTCTTTTTTCAGGCTGTACGACTTTGAGGAAGACTGTGTAGAGGGCTACTTTGCTGAACAGGAGAACAAACTGCAACAGTCCACTGAGGAACGAATCAAAGTCACTACCGAAAGGATTGAACACCTGACTCAGGTATGCGGATGCTGCAACCACTGTTACCCCACGAAGCAGGCTGTTTAATTTGCAGAAAGTTGAAGATATACACACGAAGGAAAATGTGCAAACCACTGTGCTTCAAAACCTGGAAGTGCGTTGCCGCAAGTTTACCGATCAACTCACCGACATCGCCAACGAATTCGATGTGCTCAAGAAACTCGTTCATAAGCAGCCATCCTTCAACCTGATGGCATCTCAACCCGCCCTTGTTGGTAAGTCTCTTTCTCAGTCCACAATTTCGCGGCTTTTCGAACGTGGTTTCAGCTCAAGATTCACGAGAGAAAAGCGTCAGCGAAAAATCGGACGTCTTCTCAGAGGACGAATCGTCAGTCATCGGCCAACTTCTAGCAACAGTCCAGCCAATGAAACGGAAGACCATAGTCAGATCGCTGACGGAAGTGAGGCCTGATGCGTACATATTTGATAATGGACAACACATCGAGTACAGATTCGCTGAAGACGAAGATCAGCAAGGACGACATGAGCAGTTGGATAACATATCGGTTGCAGGTATGGGGGTTTTACCGAAAATTGATAATCCCTAGATGTACATACATGAAAATATATTAGGAAGCAGATCAAAATTGAATCTTGTACGCCAAAGGACCAAAAGCACCGAGTCCAAAACGTCTTTGGACAGCGATAGGGACTCTTTAGACATTTCGGTAGATGACATTGCGGCTCTGAGCTTAGATATACTCAGAACGCGGGCGACGCAGAAGCGAAGAGACAGTGACTCAGTGCGGCGGGGTTCCGAAAGTGGAACAGGTGAGTCGCACTTCGCATTTTAACCTCTTTGCCTGAGCGAAAGTTCTGCATTGAATAATCATGAAAGTTATAGCCCTTATGAAAAAGAAATATTTTAGCCAATGTTGCCTATTGAAACCTGAGGCCAAGTATTGGTTATTGACAAAGGTTCATTCAGCAAGCAAGAGGTGGTTTTTGAACAATGATCTTGTATAGTTTCTGGTTCAGAAAAGTCAGTCATAATCTGGATAAAAAAGATTCATAAGAACTGGAAGTCACATTTCTTTTTATTGAAATGCAGTCGATTTTAGTAGTCAGCACAGAACGAGTGCATGCAACAGCCTTAATTTAAATGACCATTTTGAAGCTGAATCAGAAAAAAACTAAGTAACAACCCCCCGATCCAGTTGGACGGATGAATGTGTTAAATTTTTTGAAGTTTCTCTTCCCGCCACTAACCTTTGTACCGACCTTTTTCTTAACGCTGCAGCATGTGAATTTCGGACAACCTTTCTAACTCCAAAAAGTTTATCTTTCTGCCACATATTTGGGAAAGTAGGTAGGTTGTGTATCTTCCTGTTCCCCCTTAAGCCGTCCTCACCAAATCGCAGACGAACAATTGAAAGATCGATGAATTGTGTCTGAAATACTTCAGAGACTGTGAACAGTTCAAAGTCTTTCGGTTGTTTCTATTTTTGTAATCTAGTATCACAGCATGAAAGACTAGTTTTCATCTAGGTGGATCATTCTTTCTCGTACTGTGATGATGCGTATGTGGTAACCCGCAAGTTACAGGTAACATTCGTAGTCCATTTCATATTCAATAGCTGGCTTATTTCTAGATATGCCAACGGCACGTAAACGGTCTATAGAGTGTCTCAACGATATTTAGTCATGACTATTTTTGTCTGTGTGCAGCAGTATCACTTTTTTGGATATTTGCCTAGATGGGCGTACCATAATCAACCGCATACTATACGAGCCCTAACAACTAAGCATATGTGCGGACGATGTTCAATGAATAGAAAATGAACCATTTAGGTTCCTCATGAACCATGAGGATCGTAACGCAATGATTTCTTCATTTGATGCCTTAAAGTTTCTATAACATTCAAGTCAGGACTGCTTAAGAGCCACGATAAAAGTTTGAAATTATCATCTTCAAACCACTTTTTGGTCGTTTTAGCTGTGTCTTTTAGCTGTGTGTTTTAGCGTTTGTGTGTGAAAACCCACTGTTCTGTTGAAATACGCAATTTTGGTTGAAAATCATCTACGCATACATCAAATTTTGATTCGTAACTGAAAATAAAGGCTGGTTCACACGGTGACATTAACAGACGGATGCGTAATATTGGGTTTCCCGACCAATCAAATCCACCTTTTTTACATTTCTGCTATTTTATAGACCCTGTTTTTCAACTGCAAAGAAAAAAATAGTTAAAATAAACATTATGATTATTCAATTAGAATTTTGGGCGTCGCCCGAACATATAGTTGTTAGGGCTCGTATATTTATTTGGTGTGCAGAGAAGATTTCTTGACTAAGAAGCTTGGGACCGCCCTATATAGGGCTCGTGGAGCCCTAACAAGTATATCTGTTATCTCAGGCTTGGCAGCGGTTTTTAAGCAAAAAAGATGGGGCATAATTTTGTATATTTTCCTGACTGTACTTTAATTCATTCCAATGTATTCCTGGGTTTCAGTCAATTTTATTGTTTATTATTTAAACTGTTACAAATACGTTTCGGTGTCTTTATCCACCATCATCAGTTTGTATGTTTAGATGTTTCTACCTTTACATTTGGTTGGACATTCAATAATGATGTCCAACCAAATGTAAAGGTAGAAACATCTAAACATACAAACTGATGATGGTGGATAAAGACACCGAAACGTATTTGTAACAGTTTAAAAATAAACAATAAAATTGACTGAAACCCAGGAATACATTGAAATAATTGCATAATACAAAAAAATGATCCATGCTTGTTGGGGCTCGAATGACTCAGTAGACTATGTAGGAATCATGGAAGCTGTTTGCTTGTACAGCTTGCAGCAAGTTGATGTACATCTCTGAAACCAAAGCAAAATCCTGAAAATTTGGTGTCAATTGAACGTCGCGGTCTTAGGCCAAACTTCGTTGATCTTGAACAGTTCCGTCCTCAAACAGGCGAAGACACGTTGTCGTCAGTCAGCAAGGCGCCGTTCGGAAGGCGGCAATTTTCTCAAACCCAATCCGAACCGGAAACGTCCGATTTGCCAGCTTCCGCATCCGGTCCCATCACTCCGCATCCGTTTGTTACGTTTAACGAGCCAAAAATCAAGGTGATTCCACCCAGCGGAAGAGGGAGTCTGCTCATGCACATGCACGCAGAATACGCGAGCATTACGGATGAGTTAGAGACGGTCTGTGGACTGCTCAGTCCCCCTAGAAGTCCTGGTCTGCTGAGTCCGCCTCGGCCAGAACAGTCGCCGCCAAGTAAGTTTTGATTGTGGCGGTCGTGCGGTTTTGGTTTGCTGTTGTTTTGTAGCATAGTCTTGTAGTATCTGTATCAAATTGTGTTAGCAACTTAGTGCACCACATCATGCCCAAACTTGTCTGATATTGTCAGGTACCCGCAAGAGAAACCCATCCGAAATGTCCAATCCGGAGATAGCGATCAATTTCGAAAAAGAGCATCTGCGTAGCGCGGAAGAAAGCGACTACATGGTGATGGAAAACTTGATCCAGAGAAGGTACAATGAAGAGATGGAAGAGCATGACCAGGCGGATGGTAAAGACGAGCTGGGGGAAGGTGGCAGTGGGCCAGCGCTATTAAGCGTAGTGTCTGAAACCAGGGAGTTCAGGTAGACAAGGCATTCAATGTCCTCCTGATCCAGAACTGAATAAGTGCACTTTCAGAGTTAATTCATGGCCGGCCAGACAGCAGACGCTGAAAAGGTCGCAAGCTATAGACAGCGATCCAGTATCACCGCAAGGCCTAGGTACCGCATACTTTTTTGCTTTCGATGACGTATTTGTGCAGATCCTTTAGCTTTTATCCACTTTTTGCCGCTTCTTTGCAATTCACCCTTGGCAAGGAGCCTGATTTAAATGAATTGATCCAGGTTCTAGTCCTAGTTCGTCGACTGGCCGGCAAGATTCAACAGAATCGAAATCGAGCGCCAACTCTGCCGGTCCCCCAACTCTGAAACGGCCCTCAATAATCATAGATTCAAGCCAGTTACCTACAGTGCAACGTGATGTTGTTAAAAAGGCCGACTCGAAAACCAGCCTGCATATGCAGTCGGAAACTATGTGCTAGAATTCGCTGAAGTTGAAGATTGTTTAATTTTCATACAAAGTCAATCACATTTGCATTTCTGGGCCCGATTTTTTACACTTTAGAGCTTTCTGCAATGTCTTCCCCTATCAGTTTTCGTTTCTGGTAATGTATGTATTTTTCGACCTCATAATTGCACCTTCATTCCTTCTATCGTCTTTTCCAGACAATAATAAATCACTCTCACAACTGCGAAATTTTTAGAAATTGAATAGGAAAGAATGTTTGCTTGTGTGGAAATTTTATAAAAATATATCTAGCATGTGATATTTTTAATATTGTAATTGATGTTTTTGCGTTTACAATACTGCCAACAATTCAATCGACGATTGTAAACCCTTGTAATTATTGTTTGTTTAACAGTTACCGGATATTCTAAGCATGTTTTCATTGATTTGCGGTTCATTTGAATACGTCTAGAAAGCATCCACGAATATTATTAAATATTTCCAATTTTCTAGCGTTGTAGTGTAGTGCTCAAAATCTTAATAGCAATACGCGTTTGCGTTTAATAATTGGTGAAACTTTGAACCACGTTTAAAGGTACTAATTGTGCAGAAAAATGCCATCACATATCTCTACTTTGGCCAAAGACGGACAAGGAATTTTAAAATACTCATAGTACAATACGAAATCAAAACCATAAAGTGTGCATTGGCACGAACGCATATCACAAATACATACGGTATTTTTGGACAAATACTTTTGGGTTAACAGAGAGAGAGTATTTGGATTGTAGAATACCAAATAAGCCGGTCTAAGTAACATCCGATATACATATTGATTTGTAACTGAATAAAACACGTTTTAAAATATCTAGGGATTTGATATTTCAAGTGTGCCTGCTTGTTACAGTTGTTAAGATTACCCATATCCTAAATTTAACAATAAAGTAGCAATAGTTCCCTAATATTCTCCAATTTTCAAATTACCATTCGTCCAGACCCTGCCTGTTTCCAAGAAAAAGATTATAGGACTGGAAAGGTTGAAGCTGCAACTGCCGAAACAGACTAAAAAAAAAGGTGCGGCAATAAGAAACAAATATATTTCAATCATAGTACAAGACATTCGGCAAAAGTGATCGTCGAAGAAAACGTATAATCAAATCTTATATATATACACCGTGAATTGTACAAAAGTATATTACAAAAGCATAGAAAAATACTTTGAGTCGGAATAGACTAACGACTAGCCACCTGATCTTGGGATTTACAGAAGCTCAGCCACACACGAATGAAACACCAACAGAAGTTCGATATCAAAAGAGATAGACTTTCGAGGCCATTCCTTGAAACAAGTGGGTTTTTCGGGTTTTTAGGCCGTCGTTCGGTAGAATTTCTTCTTGACGTTTCGCAAGCACGTGTGGCTTGCATCTTCAGAAGTGGTTTGCTTGAACGCTTACATCAGAACAGTGTAAGCGTTCAAGCAAACCACTTCTGAAGATGCAACCCACACGTGCTTGCGAAACGTCAAGAAGAAATTCTACCGAACGACGGCCTAAAAACCCGAAAAACCCACTTGTTTCAGAAGTTCGATAGTTCCAGTATACCATATGGATAATTAACTTTACTACTAGTACAATATTTGCCACGATCTTCAAGGTTGTAAGCACAACGTTACATGAATATACTATTTAACAAACACGCTGTAAACTAGAAGAGGTAAGAAAAGTCCGTCTCCACCTTCAGAGACAATTTGTTCAACCCGGGTCAACAGTGCAGCCTTTTAAGAGCTGGGTGGTTCTCAGTCAACCAAGATCCAGTTTAAAAGAAAACAATGTAGTCGGTCAAAAAGTGACATAAAACCCCCCTTTAAAAACACTGCGGTTTTAGTGAGCACCATTATCTATTGCCTCCTGTTATGTGTTGGGTTTGGAGGGTCGAGTCCAAGTGTAGACAAACCCATCTTGGCACGCTGCTATAAAGCAGTCAGGTCGAAAAATCAGCGCCGTCAGCCGTTCGTGGGCAATTTTCTTGCAAACCAACGGTTCCAGCATCGGACACTCATCCAATCGAGGGCAAGCCGGTGTTCCCACTAGCTGCAGAGGGTCGGAGCGCCGCTTGGCCCTCGGTCTGAAAACTCTGGTTAGCGCAAAAACTAGACTTATTAATATCAATACAAATATCTCACCTCGGAGGGACCAGATTGTCTTCGGGCAACTCCCAAAGACAGAGCTGAGTGTCATGCCCAACCGATCCAATCCTATAGAGCGATTCGCCTTCGAGGTAGCAATCAAAGGAAACTGAGGCCACCCAGGATCTGTGCCCCTGGCCTCTGGCTATCACCCGCTTTTGTTCATTGGAATAGACTGTTACCAGGTCGTCCTCTCCGCCTACCGCAATCAAGCGGCCATCGCCTGACCAGGCTGCACACAGCAGCCCGCCAAAGTAGCTGCGTGCTGTGCCCAACAGTTCCATGCTGTCGTACTGAAACACCCGCAACAAGCCATCTTGGGTCACTACAGCCAGCTGGGAGCCATTGGGACTGAATGCGAACTGGTTGATGGCGGCCCCACTGCCCAGGTACCATCGAAACAGTGGGTTGCGCGTGGATTTCGTCTTGCAAGTGTTGACCGAGAAGTTCTCACCGGCTTTGAATGGCTGGTAATTAGGAGCTGTGCTGCCGCAAGGCAGTTCCTCATTGTAGACGTAGAACTGGCCTGAAAGCAGAAATGTGGGCGTGATTTGGGGCTTTCGTGAACGTCGCTTTCTTACATACCTGAGGCATGTGCAGCCAGAAACAGTGAGCGACTGCCAGGCACCCACTTGAGGCAAGTTACCTTTGTTTTATCTATTAGTCGATCCTCGTTGAAAAGCTTACTAAAGTCTTTTTTAAAAGGGTCTATTAACTGAATTTGCCCAGTAGTAAAACCTAAAAATATCAAGTCAATAAAAACTCAACTGGCAGTGAACAACTTGCCTATTATTAAGTTAACACTCTCGCCCTTCACTGAAGCTTCATTGAAGTCATGGCATGTAGGGTTGGTGCCCTTATAAAACTTCTTGTCCAATGGCTTGGTGAGATCTGCAGCTTTCTTGACGCCTTTATACTCATAGACGTAAATCTCTCTGCCATGATTGAAGCATATTCGATCTCCCTCATCGCCCAGACTGACCAAGGAGACGTTCACTTGGGGGGATGTCTGCCCCTGAGGCTGAAAAGCTACCCGGTTCGGTCGGCAATACTCGCTAAGCGTCATTAGTCTGTAGCTGCCTTCTCTGGTTACAAAGCTGGTCTTGATGTCAACCGGCTCAGACAAGGAGCGCTCGAGGGGCCTCTCCCCAGCTTCTAGTAGGGCTTGATTGCCCAGATTATCTGCCCTTGCCATATTGGATCCGTGGTGCAACTGGCAGGATAGCATTATCAAAGCACTCCGCACATGACTACTTAATACACTATTTATCCCATAGTAAATAAGTAAACACTACATTTTAAACAAAAACGAAATAATTCCTGACGTTGATTTTTAGGTTAGAACGTTTTTTGCAACTGTTGCCGATCGAAAAACTTCAAATCACTAGGAATTGATGTCCCTTGAAGGAAAACCCTTCTACAGGGGTAGCTGGATTTATTCAAATTTGTTTTCGTGTTTTTTTTTAATCTTTTAGTTTAATTTTAAAAAACTTCGATTTGTTAGGTACTAACTAAGGTATAAATAACATAGGTAAATGTAAATTTTCAAACTGCGCGCCATTCAGCTGTCAAAATCCTCGCATGGGAAAATATCTTGCTTGTAATCAATTTTGATTTACACTTTTTTAAATTCTTTCCACTTACCGTGACTTACCTTTGAGTGATCATCTAGCAAATGGCGTCAATTAGGAAAGTAGCTGTGGTAAGTTTTGCAAAACATGGTTTAGACAGACATTTTAGAGCAGAACCGCAACGGTTTTCCATGGAGGCCCGGTTCTTTAATAACAAATACAATGTGTTTTTTTAATCAGGTCACAGGCAGCAACAAAGGAATTGGCTTTGCCATAGTCAAACTTCTCTGTGAAAAGTACAACGGAGACGTCTACCTCACTTCCAGGGACTTAAAAAGGGGAACAACTGCTGTAGAGGCGCTGAAACAGTTAGGGTACAGCCCCATATTCCACCAGCTTGACATCACTGACCAGGCTAGTGTAGAGGCTTTTCGCAACCACATCAAGTCCACGCATGGAGGCATTGATGTATTAATCAACAACGCTGCCATTGCCTTTAAGGTTGGGGGCTCCAATGAGGGCGTCAGCCACATTTGTATAGCATCGTCCTTGTTCCAGATGGAGGCTCCCGAGCCAATTGGTGTTCAAGCAAAGGAAACTCTCCGCGTGAACTACTTTGGTACCCTGATGGTGTGCAATGCCCTGTTCCCCCTATTGCGTCAGAACGCCAGAGTGGTTAATGTTTCCAGTTCAGCAGGCCATCTATTACGCATCCCATCCGAAGGCTTGAGATCGAAACTTAGCAGTGTCTCGTTGGATGTCCCCGGTCTCAACCAGTTGGTCGAGCAATTTGTCCAGTAAGTCAGCAACGTATGAATTGGCCTTATGCAAACGCTTCAAACCCAAAGGGCGGCTGATACTGGTACAAACCAAGAAGAAGGATGGGGATCTTCTGCCTATGCTGTGTCAAAAGTGGCCGTCAGCGCTTTGACGTTGATCCAGCAAAGGGCGTTTGATGCGGAGTCTCCAAGCCGCAACATTGCTGTTAACTCTGTTCATCCAGGTGGGGAAATATGTGAGGGTCCATTTCATTGCAATAAGTATCCTGTCGGTTTTAGGATATGTAGATACCGACATGACGAGCCATAAGGGCCCCTTAACCATAGAACAAGGGGCGCAGGCCCCTCTATTTTTAGCCCTCGAAGCCAACCTCAAGGGGAAGTACGTGTGGTCCAACAGTGCAGTTGTTGAGTGGGATAAAGCTCTGAAAGCCAACTGAAACCAGCTCTGTTATTACTTAACTTAACTTTTAAAATTTACTTTAATAAATTGCGCTCATGCACTACTCGAGCTTGTTTGGTTGCATACATCAGAACTTTGTAGTGACACTGACAGTGAAGAGTTGACAAGTTGAGGTTATATCTGTGCGATTTGTTGTCAGCCAATATTTTTAATCAAAATTTCAGCCTTAAACATTATTAGAGCACTGCGTTCCATGGCTACTGAAAGTGTTCAATCAATTGCCGAAGACCTGCTGAAGGCAGCCAAAATGGAAAAGTGCTACGAGAATTACATTCTAATCGATGTGGGGGCTAATCTAACGAACAAGAAATATAGCAGAGATTTGGATAGTGTGGTACAAAGGGCAAAAGATTCAGGTATTAAAGCATTAAGATCGGTATAAGCAGCAGGGGAATTTAGGCAAGTTGTTTCTTTTCCAGGAGTACAGAAAATAATGGTAACTGGCACATCAGTGAAGGCTAGCAAAGAAGCATTGAGATTGACTAGGATTTATCCAGGAACCTTGTATTCCACAGCTGGTAAGGCCATGGATGTCTATTTTGAACAAAATATTACATCACATGTTCATTTCAAAGGAGAGGTTGCATTGATACCGGAAACTTTCCACTACATGGTTTTAGACAAAATATTTGATGTGCTAATAATCTTTAGGAAGATGTAAACCACTATTTGAATGTTATTCGCCATTTGGTTGGCTGAGCTTAACCCAAGTCAACATGTAGGGCTTCATGTTTCAACGACATCAAATAACTCACTGATTCGTCAAAGGTTTTACATACAATCAACAAGTTCTCAGTACAAATCACTTGCAGGTATACATCCACATGATGCAAAGTCGTATGACGAAGAATCATGGCAGGAATTGTGTCGAATAGTGCAAAATACCGAGTGTGTTGCTGTTGGCGAATGTGGCCTGGATTACAATAGAAATTTTTCAAATCCCGAAGATCAAAAGGCAGTTTTCGAAAAACACGTAAGTGGCTTTTCAGTCGTACCCCTCATGCCCATTAACCCTCTGCTTAATCTTACCTGCAGATAAAACTAGCAATTGAACACAATAAGCCTCTCTTTGTCCACGAACGAGACGCTTTTAACGACTTATCCGAAATTCTGGATAAATATGCGAATAAACTGCCCCCCGTTTTGGTACACTGTTTCACTGGCAGCGTGGAAAACGCCTTGGCGTATCTGCAAAAGGGATATTACATAGGGCTAACCGGTAAATAACTGAACATTTCTAGGCAGTTGTATTGTAACTTTCGGTGTGTTTCAGGATACTTATGTAAAGACAAGTCAGATACGGGCGTTCGGAAGCTGCTAGTGGATAATTTGATACCTTTGGATAGGCTGGTGGTGGAAACTGACGCACCATTTATGTATCCCAATACCAGAGCATCGAAACTACCCACTAACGTAAAAGAGGGTCTAACAGAGAGGTAAGAACATGTTAATTGTCTCCACTGTATGGCCATTAATTGTTCGCTACCGCAAATATCCTAATTCTTATTTTCCAAATAGATCCATGACATTTTTACATCGCTACTGCACTTTTCAACGGAACGAGCCTTGTTCATTGCCTGCCATTGTCGAAATGATCGCAGCCTTTATGGACAAGAAGCCTGAAGAAGTGGCGTTAGCAAGTTCCTTCAATGCCATGAAGCTTTTTGGTCTATCGTAAGCAGATGAGGATATTTATTCGAAATTTTACCGTAGTTAAATATACGTAAAGCTCAATCAAAAAATTCGTTGGTGTTCATAATTACAACGAGACAAGATTGGAAAATGACAAATTGTTATATTAATTGTTTTTAAATAGAGATAGAAGGAACTATATTTTTGGATCAAACGTGTCAATGTAACTACTAAACTGGGAGGCATCGAATGTCTTTCGGCTCTTTCCAATGCGAGTTTTTAATGGGTGCTCCTTTATTCTATTACAGCAGCTGGTTTAATTTACAGTGAATAGAATGACTTGTATTGTCTAAGTATAGATGAAATTAAAACTATTTTATCGATTAAGAAATGCGCTTTAGGTTGGATTTTAATTCGACCGCAATTTAAGGCTTGCCTTTGTCCTAAACCATATTTATTTTTATTTATATACACTATATTATAAAGATATATTTTTATAAAATATTTATTTTCGTATTGTGTATTTTACAGTGTTGAATAAATAAATTGATGTGCCTTAAATACACAGGAAATGTGTACTGTTGTCTTCCAGTCCCAGTGTACTGGAATTTTCTAGTTCAATTAAGGAGCGGCGTACAAAAACAATAAAATTCCTACACACTTTCTAGACACGTCAGGAAAAGATAAAAGCCACAAACATGCGTCTTATTTATTTGCAATCTTTTGTGATAAGCCCAAACAAGATCATGTACTTTGTATTTTGAGTTATCAACGTGGGAATAAATAGATTCCAGTCTAGAAATATATGTATGAGTCGCTATTTTTGATCAACCTTGGCATAAATGCAAAATATTTAGAAAATACGTAGGTCACCGTTCTAGGAAATGAAAAACCTGGTGTCCTGAAATAAATATGGGTACACCAGACTTGGGGGCGTAATTGAGAACCAACAGCTTGACTTCAAGAGTATTAATAATACGTATAGTAATTGGTCCTCAGAGTAAATAGTATCTATTTAATTTAATAGATACTATTTACTCTAAGAATCAATCGAATAAAAGATTTAAAAGGACTCGGAGACCAAACAAAAACAAGAAGCAGCTGATCGATAAAGAGACTTTAGGAACAAAGGAGTTGACTCAACGTTGCCATTGCTTTGACTGAATGATCTTCGAATGAATAACCTTCCTAAAAATACATTAAATAACAGTTTTCTCTCACCACTCAATTTATTCTGACTCAATTCCAGGACACAAACGCCTGTGATCCATTCCAAATAGAGTATTAGTAGAGTTTTTTTCAGTCGGGTGCCTATTTCCTAGAATTTCTGATTTCCTCAAGACGGCAAGAAAACTTCTGAATCGCGGCAACATGGATTGTGATCTAGATAACATAGCCCGGGCACGTCATCGCTACAGTCAGTTGTTTTTCAGGGCTGCCAATTTACATCTAGAAAAACCGGATAGCACTAGATAGAAATATTAAAATTACGCAAAAACCAAGCGACGAAATTCAGAATAGAGCTAAGGAAATTCGAATACTTTTTTCTGATCTGGAAGGCAGTTGGAGAATTTGCATTAAAAAGTGCCTAGTTGATGTTAGATATGCTTTAATGAGCAGTTACACGTGTTGACGTCGAGATTATTCTAGAACATCTTGTGGAGGGGGAACGTCAGCGTATAAAGGCCAGAAGCATTCCACTCCGAACAGAAAGAATTGCTTTGCTGGAGAGAAAGTGAAAATCAACGTTAAGTTTTACTTGGCATTTTGTGAAGTTAAAAAACACTTGCAGGTAAGAACCCCTATAAAACCAGCAAATGCCCTTAATAGATTGAACTGAATTGGTTTCCAATAGCATTTAGTTTGTTTACATGACAAATTAATGCTAGTGATCAAAACTCAATCAGAAAAAAAAATTCCAAAAATTGCGTAAGTTATTTCATGTCTAGTCACTTCTGGAAAAAAGGACCTATTTATGAGTTCGCTTTTACGCTATTTCTTTGTTCCAATGCTTAATCCAAAATGGCGACGAGGTGCGGTCAAATGACTGCGCAGTAATTCGCTTTGTCACTCCTTTCTTTGAAATTAATGAGCGTTTGTTTGTCTACAGGATGCAGATCTTCGTGAAAACATTAACTGGAAAAACCATCACTTTGGAAGTGGAACCTTCCGACACAATCGAGAATGTTAAGGCTAAAATCCAGGACAAAGAAGGAATCCCCCCAGACCAGCAGCGTCTTATTTTCGCTGGAAAGCAGTTGGAAGATGGGCGCACTCTTTCCGACTACAACATCCAGAAAGAGTCGACTCTGCACTTGGTTTTGCGGCTGAGAGGAGGGATGCAGATTTTCGTGAAGACTTTGACTGGCAAAACCATCACACTTGAGGTTGAACCGTCAGACACTATTGAGAACGTTAAAGCCAAAATTCAAGACAAGGAAGGCATTCCCCCAGACCAACAGCGATTGATTTTCGCTGGCAAACAGTTGGAAGATGGACGCACCCTATCAGATTACAACATCCAAAAAGAATCCACTCTGCATTTGGTGTTGAGGTTGAGAGGTGGAATGCAAATTTTTGTAAAAACTCTTACTGGCAAAACCATTACGCTTGAAGTAGAACCATCTGATACCATCGAAAATGTTAAGGCTAAAATTCAGGACAAGGAAGGAATCCCTCCAGACCAACAGAGGTTAATTTTTGCTGGAAAACAATTGGAAGATGGACGCACATTGTCTGATTACAACATCCAGAAGGAATCCACTCTCCACTTGGTACTCAGGCTGAGAGGAGGAATGCAAATCTTCGTGAAAACTTTGACCGGCAAAACGATTACTTTGGAAGTGGAACCCTCAGATACAATTGAGAATGTTAAGGCGAAGATCCAAGACAAGGAAGGAATTCCCCCAGACCAGCAGAGATTGATTTTTGCAGGAAAACAATTGGAAGACGGCCGAACTTTATCTGACTACAACATTCAAAAGGAGTCCACTCTGCATTTGGTGTTAAGATTGAGGGGAGGAATGCAAATTTTTGTCAAAACTCTTACTGGAAAAACAATTACACTTGAAGTCGAGCCATCTGATACTATTGAAAATGTTAAAGCCAAGATCCAGGACAAGGAAGGAATTCCCCCAGACCAGCAGAGATTGATTTTTGCAGGAAAACAATTGGAAGACGGCCGCACTTTATCTGATTACAACATCCAGAAGGAAATCCACTCTTCACTTGGTGCTCAGGTTGAGAGGTGGTATGCAAATTTTTGTTAAAACCCTAACTGGAAAAACTATCACCTTGGAAGTGGAAGCCTCGGACACCATCGAAAACGTTAAAGCCAAGATCCAAGACAAGGAAGGCATCCCCCCAGACCAGCAGCGTCTCATCTTCGCCGGAAAACAATTGGAGGATGGCCGCACACTATCCGACTACAACATTCAAAAGGAATCCACCCTTCACTTGGTGCTCAGACTGAGAGGAGGAATGCAAATATTCGTGAAAACCTTGACTGGAAAAACTATCACTTTGGAAGTGGAACCCTCGGACACTATCGAGAATGTTAAAGCCAAGATCCAGGACAAAGAAGGTATTCCCCCAGACCAGCAGAGCTGATTTTCGCAGGAAACAGCTTGGAAGATGGGCGCACTTTGTCTGACTACAACATTCAGAAAGAATCAACCCTTCACTTGGTGCTCCGGTTGAGAGGAGGAATGCAGATTTTTGTTAAAACCCTGACTGGAAAAACCATTACTTTGGAAGTGGAACCCTCAGACACAATTGAGAATGTTAAGGCAAAGATCCAGGACAAGGAAGGAATTCCCCCAGACCAACAGAGGCTGATTTTCGCAGGAAAACAGCTGGAAGATGGGCGCACTTTGTCTGACTACAACATTCAGAAAGAATCAACCCTCCACTTGGTTCTCCGGCTTCGTGGTGGCAACTGAAATGATTACAATTTTTTTATTTTCTCTAGTCTGACTTTTTAGTTAAATGAATAAATTATACTTTACTTTCGTTACTTTTGTACTTTAATTGCTGCTTGATAAATCTGTTTAAATTAAATTTTGCCAAATGCGACGTGGTTCATTTTTACACTTTTGTGATACACGATCTTTTTTTTAATCCCCCATTCTAAAAGATTTACTGGAACTGCCCTTATCTTTCAATAACTTCTGTCGCCTCAAAGCCTAAAACTTCTGCAATGTTTCTTCATAAAGTGAGAATAGTATGCCTACTTACCCCTTAGGTAAATATATTAAACACTGTTTCTTTTTAAAATCTCATCTTTTTTAATGTAAAGTTAGAAAAATTATTATTTAAGGCGTTTTTGATAAGATTTAATTTTAATGTGCTGCACTTAATATATGGCCATAATATTATTTAGTAAAATTTTTACAACCGTAAAGTAGACAAAGAAATTTTTTACATAAAAACGTGCGCTTCCAGGCAAGGAAAAAAATGCAATAAATTTCACAAAAGTTTAAAAACTGCAATACCACAGTCACGCATATTTTACGTAGGTTGATTTACACATAGTTGCCCCGCTTGAGGCATAATTCCGCAAAGAATAAAGCAGGATTCAAGGGGTTATCAAAACTTTTAATTTTTAAAATAATCCTTTGCTAAGAAACATTCAGAAATGTTCCTCATCCGCTTTGCTCAGCTGCAACAGCACCTCACAAATAAGCTCTGGATTGTCGAAACGCTCCATCCAGGACTGAATGAACCCCTCAATGGAAGCCCCATATTCTGTAATTTGCGCCTTTGAGTTTTCCACGGTCGTATTGGCTTGAACAAATATCTTTTTGGGCTGCTTCTTCGCCAAGATAATTGACCTCCAACTAAGCCAGGGTTCGTTCACTTCAGAGTAGCGATCGTACAATGCCTGGGCGGCTTCCACGTTTCCTGTGGCTTTAAAAACTTGCAGCTGCAGCAAGAAGTGCCCAATTGCACAACGGCCTGCACCTTTAATGGCCGAACGGTCCAGAGTGATCAGAAGGTCGCCTTCGGTTGGTTGGGTTACTTTTACTACACCCGCTTGAATTAGGACTTGAGTCAATACGTATCTTGCCTGGAAGTTTGTGATTTTTAAAACTTTCCCAAACAACAGTTTAGATGTGAGAGTGTTACCTGTGCGTGAGCCTGCAGCCAGCCTCGACCAGGTTCCCAGAACTCCACACCACGCCCGGCCCCACCCCAAATCAAGGACAGCCAGTTTACATACACCACTTCTTCAGCCTGACTTCCTTCATGCCCAAATATTTTCAGCACCTGCAAATAACCGAAGTCAGCTATTTGATTTCATTGATCAGCAGTGGGTGACTTTCTTCTGGTTCCACGCAGAGATACAGGCCGACTGCTTCAGCCCTGCATTCTTCGTAGCTTGAACTCAGAGGGCCGAAGCGACTGTCGAAGGTATCTCCTGGTTCGTACCAAGATGTAGGAGGTTTGCCTGGAGGACGCACATTATTACAAAACTGGTAAAATCTCCTTGCTGAATCAGCAGACCTGTTAAAGGATCCAATAAAGTTGGGGGATAGTTGGTGGTACCATCAGCAGCTTTTTGCAACAATTTGCCTGATCCATGACCGAGTAGTTCGTGAAGACCGACCTAAAGAAAATTGGTTGGAAGCTGGGAAACGAAACTTTCGGGAGTATCCATATAACTTACCTGCAGCTCAAAGGAATTAACTCGCCATTTTTGCAACAAATCTGCATCCGACTGACTTAGAAACGGAGTTACTGACTGCTGATAACTGGCAGGAATTACGTTTCCAAGGGAAACGTTCTTAAAGCCTTCCGTTTGCCTGATGTCGTCATCTGCAAAAATGATCGTTCCACCAGCTCCAAGTTACACACTGTGAAAGTACCCACAGTTTGGAATATTGATTCCTGCTGGAATTCCACTGCCAGCGAATGTGAGAACATCCAAAGAAGTAAAATCGGGCTTGAGAAACCCGTCCTTTTCCAGCTCTCGGGTCCATGGCAAGAGCTTGAGGAAACTTTCAGCGTTTGACACCAGCGTAGCGAACTTACGAGACATTTCTCTGTTGACCTAAGGAAAGTCATCAGCTCGCTTTAAAGCTTTCAAGCACGAAATGGAAGTGAAGAGAACTTACTGCAGCCACAAAACCCTCAAATTCGGCGCGCACTCCGCAGGATCTCTATATGTCTCAATGAAGCCGATGTAGGTTTCTACTGCTGGCCCTTTGTCTTGGATCCAGTATCTTGAACCTTAGATAAAAAAAACAATTAGCAACTTAAAAGCTTTTAGTAATTTACAGGCTGTTGCATTTACCCTTTTTATGATCGTCCAAAGAGCCAGTTTTAAATGAAGATATGTAGCTTTCCAACATGTTTTTCTCAGTGTCATTAGCCGCAAATTGAACGGCTGCCTCTAAGTTCTTCGCAACCAGGCCCATCAAGGGCGAATAGTCGCCATAGGTAATACAGTAAGAGGCATCGCCGTCCTCAAACACTTCTGGGTCCTTCTTCTCCTCCGATGCCAAGCGAATTTCGTAAAGCACTTTATCATTTTTTTCACTTTTAAACAGTCTGGTATTGTAGCATTCTAATTTGCGCGATTTCATCCAGTTCTGTACCCTGGTGGTGTCTTCAGGAGTAACATTTTTTGAAATATAAGTCGAACATCCCTGAGGGTTGTACCTTCAACATGAGATAGTTTGTCTTTGAGAAGCAGTTGCTTAGATACTACTAACATTCTTACCCAAGGCAGGTCTTTCCAGGACCCAAGTCGTAAATTGACTCCTTAATGCTGTTCCATATTGCGCTGATACTTGGCCAGCTAGGACTCAATGATAGCAGCTGCTCTAAACGGTTTTGGTCAATGTTCGGAATAATTTTTAAATCACCACAGCCCTATCAAGTGAGTGAAACCAAGCTAATCGTAAGCTCAAAATATGTTCAATGTTTAGTTCAACCTTATAGTTTCCGGAATTCGAAATAACACCAGCTGCATACACATAAGAGGCTTTGACTTCGTCCTCAGAAAAGCCAGCCTTAATGGCTCTCTGCATCAATTGCTCAGGCTTTTCAGAAGAAAGGAACTTGTGCAAAAGCACAAAGAGTGGGCCCGATTCTGGGCTGGTCTAGACAACATGTAGCTTCAAAACCCGGGCGATTCTATTGGGCAGATTTACCTGTATAAGAGTTATTAGCCCTCCAACCCATGAGGCCTTGCTGATATGATGGGCGTAAAGCCTCTCCCGCTCAGTGAGCCCATTGAAAGCGGCCTGAACTTCTAGCCGTACAAACGGTTGGTCCAGTGGCAGCACGTGCTGGGCGTTGTCCAGTTGAGTCATTTTCGAACTACGGACTGTCTTTAAGGGCTCTGCCGCAGGAAAGTTTGTATTTTTCAAAATGGAATCTAAGCAAATAGAACTTACAAAGTTGATACACTATTACGTGGCTTGTTCTGCACACTTGCTGCTGCTCCACATGCAACTTTTTAACACAATAATTCAATAACTGCGTTTAACCGTAATTAGGAAAACATATGTTGATTAAATGTAGGTGATTAGGATTTAAAAAACGAATTATAGTTCTCGATCTGCAGAGGTTAGGGCAGGATGACTAGTGACTTGGGGTTTCATGTTGGAAAGTTTGCCACGGATGCCAATGGAAGTTAGTGAAAGTTCCTTGGTAGGGAAGTACGTTGAACTGAATGAATTAGCTGCAGTTTCAGCGCTTTCCAAAGGAATTTTCAAGTGAACAATTACCTGACTTACACTGTTTTGGCAGTGATTGAAATGCATTCTTCATGTTGAGAACTTTCGGGGCTCGACTAACAAACACGATTTACAAATGCGGTTCATTTCTGGATTTGGAAATTTCCCAACGTGACAACTGGCAGAGACGTAGAGCTGTAAGATTGATTTTTAGGTTACTTTGTTGTCAAATAAATGTAATGGCTTTGAAACTGAAGCTGCAAAATGGGTTAAAGAAGCTTTAAAGGAATATTTGGAACAGCTTCATTGGGAGACTACAGCGAGTACAGGAAGTCATTGAAGGTCCTTCCAGAAGAGCGTAAACGAATACCTGTCTGCTCTAGTTGCAAACGAATCAGGCAAGAACAACTGCAACATACCCACTTGCGGACCTTTATTCTCAAATTTTGCCCTAGTGAAAGTCATTATTGTTTTCAGGGCCGCTAGAGACGACACTTTTAGCATCTGACTCGGAAGGGTCTGATTTGGAAGAGGCGTCATCTAAACGGGCTCTGAGCAGAGACAGGCTGCACAGGCCCAAAGCCCACAAAAGGCCAAAGAACAGTAACAAGTTCTTGGTATAACTATTAAGTAACATGGCTACATCACTTTTTTTTGTAAATACGTAAGTATCGTAAAAGGAATAAAAATCCGCAATAAATCGAATATGCTTTCACAAAAATGCGAACTAATTAAGGAAGGATGAAAGCTGTTTGGTTAAAATTGGCCAAAATGGCAATATCAATGAAATATATTCTAGAGATGGAGCCGAAGCTGACACCAAAAACGAAGGTGCTCAGGGTGACGATCAAACAGCGCCGCTTACTGAAGCCCAACAGGCGTTATCAGTATTTTGGCCTGAAGTGATAGAGGAAATAGATTCCATTCGTAGCGTAAGTGCTCTGCAATGATAAAAGCTGCATTTTTTATTGCAGCTTTAAATTCCAGCTTGACCTAAAACAGCAAGTGCTGCCACTGGCCAGAATTAAAAAGATTATGAAGCTAGATGAAGATGTGAAAATGATCAGTGCAGAAGCACCGTTTACTCTTTGCAAAAGCGGCGGAAATCTTCATTCACGAGCTCACCTTAAGGGCCTGGATCCACACGGAAGATAATAAACGAAGGACTCTGCAGGTACAAAAACATACGACTACAATTCTACTAGCTGTTACTACTACTGATTTAATTATTTAGCGAAATGATATAGCAATGCCATAGCAAAGTACGACCAGTTTGACTTTTTAATTGATATAGTGCCGAGAGAAGACATAAAACCAGCTAGAAGAGAAGAATGCGTAAGAGGCACCAATGATCAGGTAACTTGATGCCCCACTGTGTATATGAATTAATTCACTGTAAGCAGTGTTTGCTTGTAACTGTGTTATTTCAGGTGCACTATTATTTCCAGTTAGCTCAGCTAGCACCATGCAAATCTTCAAAATAGTTCCGCAGCGAGTACAGGCACCACAACCACTGCAACAGTGACACAAGCCCCAGGGCACAATCCAGATTGTTCAACCTCAAGTGCAGACTGTGCAAGTCAGTGCGGTGGAGGTGAGCCACACTAACTTCCCTCTGGTGCCTTTCTAATCTAAATGGTTTTTCAGAATGCCTCCAGCTCTGCAGCCACTGAATCTACTCAAGCGCCCATTATTCTGCAGTCAAGTGGGAAACAATTTCGCAGAACCCCGTGGGAAATGTGCGATTATTCAGCAGATCGTTACGCCTAACGGCGAAATTCAACAGATTCCCGTATGGCATGAAAGCACATTTATACGAGTGTCTGAAATTAATGTTTCAGATTCAACTCACACCTCAACAATTGCAAATGATCAAGCTGCAACTGCAAGGAAGCAGCTCGCAGCCGCTAATCATTCAAGCACCAATCACGACAAATACCTCGCAGCAAGTGGTCCAAGTAGGTTTCTTGCCCTAACAGGAACTAAGAACAAAGAAGCAAACGAGCGGACATTTATTTTCAGGTGACTCAACAAAACGGAGGCTCCCAACAAGTGTTCTTAACCCAGACAAATAACTCTGCTGAAAATGAGTGACATCAAACAGAATGAACCAAAAAGTGTGTTGTTTAAGTTGAAATAGATCGCTGAAAAGGTTGTCCTTTTTTCTTAAGTGTGCCCCTTATGATACTAAAAAAACTAGTAGGCTAGTGTATTGTAGAAACTAAATTTATTTTCAAAAATCAACAATTATAAAATATCAATTTTGCAAACAGTATAAATTTCTACGCATGTTCTAAAAGGTTCGTTTAGAAGCTGTAACTGTACAAAAAAATCTAACTTAGCAATAGTAGGAACTAACTGATCTAATTCTATCCAAATGATGACAATTCACCAGTCTGTTGAAGTGGACTGATATTAGATAGCCAACATAAACGCTAAAACATTAATTTTTCAGCTCAACTAATGTGCTGTTCGCATTGAAACATGAGCACCATTATTTTTTGCTTAGTAAATAGTTGCTTGAAAAAACTCATCAGAATTGGCTCAAACACATCATATTAAAAGCTGTAAATATATAATTTTCCACACATACATAACAATATATAATACATATACTACTTTGTAGTTGCATAAATATTTTTCTTATTATTGTACTTAACTTCATACTGTTTTGTAATAAAATACATAAGGTACATAACTTGCACAGGATATTGTGCCATCATGGTGGCTGTAAACAGCTTAATTTTATTGTCTAGATGCGACCATTTTTTCTTCTGTAAGTGTTTTGTGATAGCACAAGCACAGTGATTAAACATACAGGAATATTTACAGTGGCAATAAATACAGTTTAAGGCAATAGTAGGTCCATATAGTGCAACATTTAGCTCTCAATAAAAGAAAAGATTTATGTGAAAAAACTGCTTGGATGTTGAGATCGATCTGAGAATGTTTTGTTGCAGGCCATTTAATAAAACGTGTTTTGCGTTGTGCAATGGAAACCGACCTCAATTGTCTATGAAATGACTATAGTTTGTAAACGTACAAAAACTGATAAAAAGTTAAGTGAATTATACAAAATATGACCCTGTCTGCTTTTGGTCGAGATGGTTAGTTACAGTATGCCACAATGTTATTCCAAATGAAATTCACACTCAATTCATCATTTAGAAGCACATCACTTCCATCATCAGTTATCACGTTTGCTTTATACGCATTTAAAGGCAGTTAGCAAGGACTTTGTCCCTGAATTTTGTCTGAAATTTGATACAAGTTATGACTCTCACCAATTGTGCCATTCAATTGTATTTTTACTAACTTTAGTAAAGACGAACTACTGGAAATTTCCGCTTTTTATCATTTGGCACTTGTGGTGTTTTAAACAATGAGAAAATATTAATACTAACAAGGAATGTAACTACTGGAAAGACACGAGAGCGTGCAGTTGAACATTCAGGATCATTTGCAGCCTTTCTGCATTTAATCTTAGGTACATTCAACATTATATAGGGTGACCCAAACGTGAGGCTGTTTTGACTAAATCATCAAGCCAGCTAATTAGAAGAAAAATGTAAAAAAAAACATGCATATGCATGTCCCAGCCAGTGGCTTAGATAAACTACTTTTACAGTTGTTAAACCACTTAAGTTCAGATCACCCTGCATATTAATGTGTAATTATTATAAAAGAAAAATATATTTCATATTAAAAATACTATACTTTCAATCTTTTAACTAGATAAGACCACAAACTACAAAAGCAACAATACTATTTGATATCAAACAGGGAAAGCACCTGGTAAAGGCATTTTGGTTGACTAATAGGCCAGTTTGTACAAAAAACTATCTTTTTATATAAAAAAACTGACCTCAATGTGCAAAACGCACATAATACTTCTATTTGTGAGTAGGGTATAATCACCGTTTCTAACTCAGTCCCCCTTCTCTTACTCTAGGTAGTTAGGTGGGGGACCTGAAGTTTTTGGTGGGGG